>JAECUM010095789.1:0-79862 GCA_016617855.1 Megalonaias nervosa | reverse complement strand
ATATGTAATTGATTGCTCATGCCTTATCTCTAAGGACATTATCTTAGAACTAACCCTTTCAATATATAAAGACACATTTTTTTTCTTTCATTATTTTTTCAGGCTATGTATATGTTATCTGGAGAAAAAAAAATTATGTTTTTTTTATACTCCACTAAAAACGCGAAGATAAATATTTGCAAATTTCGTCCTCGATATTTTGCTTTATATATGAAGGGACAGAGATGGGATCCCCGTCTCCTTTTTTTTTAATACCTTTTACTGCCATTAACATAAAGCCATGGCGTCGAAACACAAGATCCGCCAACTTAGTCAAGCAACTAAAGTACGAACCAGTAAATATATAACCACAGTTTCAGTACGTCAGGCTTTATTATCACCGAATATCTTATTCATGCAAATCACCTGAGTGACTTATTGCAATTATAAAATGTTAAACTGTCATCTCTTGGTATTCCATGGTTGAAGAATAAATTTATCTGCTGATGATGACGAATTAGGGACGGGCTTTTTTACGTCAAATCTTGTTCAGTCTCTTTTTATCGAGTGGGAAAAAATGAGTCTATCTGCGTTGTATTTTGTTGTTGCATGCATGTCTGTGCATATAAAATATACATACATTCACATACATACACACAAGTACTTATATGTATTCGTTTTTCTCTTTTTGTTCTATTTCACCTATTCTTTTCACTTTTTAGGTGGTTATTTGTTTTCTCTTCTCCGTTTCATTTCTTTTTCTATTGGTGATATATATATATATATATATATATATATATATGACAATCTGGTAAATGCACCTACCTCTTTCTCCAGCATAGTGACCTTACCTTACCGTCTTTGTTTAATTTGTGTGAATTTAGGTTTAAATTTAAATTATTCTCATCATCTCTTCCATGCTGTCTAGGATACAAGAGCTCGAGTCTAAGTATACATCTAAGTCAAACTGTGTTGCACGAGATTATTTTATTTTCTTGCCTTTTGTTGATGGTGGGTGAAGGGGTAAATTTGTATGATTTTCTTTCTTTCCTTTCTTTTTCTTCTGCTTCCCTTGAATTTATTCCTTTTACTTGTTTTAATCTTTCCATTTTCATTCTTTTTTCATTTCCTCTTTCTGCAGCTTATTTGTGGCTTTGGTTTCTGTTTCTCTGCTTTTTCATTTTTTGTTTCATGTTCTTTCCTTCCTTCTTCCTGTTTTTATTTTGTTATGGTCTTAAAGTAACAGAAAAGAGCAAAAACCAACAAGTTTTATAAAATTCAACAAATAATTTATTTTTCTAGAATACAAAAGTGACAATTTAAAAAAGAACTTACAGTATTGTGAATTAAATCCCAGACAGTCCAAATCATATATCACCAGGCCTAATGAATAAAGTTCTGAGTAAATTCCAGTGCTGTTCCCACCAAAAAGCTTAAACTCTGAATGGTGTTGATGTGCCTGTAGTGACCTCTGACTTATAGATTTGCCAACAGCCTTTTGATGAATCAGAATAATATAATCCAAGATGCTCTTGTCTGGATTAACTATAATTCTAAGTTAATGCCTCTGTCCAAGAATAGTTTTAACACACTGTAATTTAAGTGAATATTAAATTTGAATAAATGCAAATCAAAAACTGGAAACAACAATACAAATGATTCTGCTTCAGATTTTATTGCATGTTAAACAAGATTATTATATATAAAAAAGACTAAAACACAAAAGTAGAACCAGGATGAGGGTCAAAAGTTAATTTCTAGAAAATACTAAGTTGTCAAGAAGCTAAAATCTGTTATTAAAATTATAACAAAGAATGGAGTAAGCATCAGGTGGAACAGCTCCATCCGTGTTGGAATAATAATGTTCTTGATTCAAATTAAGATTATGATCCTCATATTTAACCTACACTCACAGAGAAATATAAGCGATACATTATTTTGCTTATAGAATGAATGACATTAGTCAAATACACAATGAACTTGATATTGGACAAGGTCAATTACAAATTACAATTATTCATAAAACATATTGATAAAAAACTAACAAACAATAAAAATTAAACATACATCACATTTCTCTTCTTCCTTTTGTTTCTTCTATTTGTTTTGCCTGTGTTCTTTTTTTCTTCTAATGCTTTCTTTTCTTCCTCTTTTCGGGGTGGTTTTCGAATGTCATCAAGCATTTCTCTTGCTCTAGTTTGTTTTGGTTCAATTTTCATGATTTTTTTCTGCTTTATTATTTAACAATTTAACTCTGATTGATCGCTATGTAAATACTTTTCATCCTGCCTAACAACCTATACATAAGGCGGTTCTGTTCTATTCATACTCGTCTTAATCACTAGTCATAAACCTACTTTTATGATTTTATGCACAATAGTACTTATGTGTACAAAATGTTATTTTAAAATCCATCATTGATTTTTCTGGGGTTTTTTGTTTTTTGTTTTATTGAACTTTTAACAATTTAAAATTGGACTTCTTTTTCAATTTTAATAATGAAAGTACAGACTTATTAACATTAGCAATTCTTTTCCATGAAATGCAACTACTTTTAATGGAAAATGCAATAACTTGTGTAGAAATACTTGGTAGAAAACATCCAGGTTACAAAACGACGTGGAGTTCCCCCACCCACCCACCCCGCTTTGTAAGTCCAGTTCATTACCACACAGTGTATTACCCTTTAACCATTTTTAAAGATACCTGATTTTAACAAAAATGTATCTGGGAACTAGTAGTCTTTTTTTTTTCAATCCAGGCCCTTGAGTCCTTGTATAATTTATTTGACATAATGACAATTAAAATGAAGTAGCTTGTACTCTAACATGGGAAAACATTTTTACTCTTTGTTTGTTTTACTCAAAATTGGCACAGTTAACCAATTTTTATTATCAAAACGTACTTTATTCCTGTTCATCACTTCCAAAGATTTGCAACTTAAGTGTACAAATTATTATTATTATTATTATTATTCATCTGTCTTTGCAGTGACAATGCATAGAAACAGGAAATAGCCAGACTGCTCCGGTGGCACAGGTGGTTAGAGCATCTGCCTCGGATGCGGGAGGTTGCGGGTTCGAACCACGGGCGAGTCATACCAAAGACTTATAAATATGGTACTTGCAGTTGCCCAGCTTGGCGCTCAGCATTAAAAGGTTAGTTTTAGGACTGGTTGGCTGATGTCAGGGTAATGTGACTGGGTGGGACGTGATGTTCCTTGTCTGCGGCATAATGTTTCAGTGCTAGACATCACTATAAACTGTCACACTGCAGACGTCGTAGAGATTTGACTAAACTTGTTAAAGCTACATCAGAAATTTAAACCACACACACATTATTTAAAAGTCCTCCTTGGACAAAGCACAAACGTTATCATTTGGAAAAAGATGAAAACAACAATAAGGGCTACTGAGCACTATGTCATCTATTTGTCCGAAATAGCATAGCCCAAGGCAATGACTTGTGGGAAGTTGACATACAATATTAAACATTATGGGCTCGCTAAACAATGCTAATCCACATTTGTAGCGTCTTCTATCGAAAATACATCCTTTATACCAGGCACGTGCAAACTACAGCCTGTGACCTGGTTTTATCTGCATATTTACGTCATAGAGCAGGGGAAATCTGATTAAAATCAGATTGAGGGCAGGGGTGGACAAAATATAGTCTGGTTCCCTGACCTCTCTCCACTCCGTTACTCTTCAAGTTGGACTTTCTCTACAAGACTCAACCCACTCATATAGTGGGTACATACAGTGAGGAGCTGACAAAGAATGTAGTGGTGCCTTTAGAAGTTCTTCCGCTGAATGAGCAAAAAAGTATGCAGATGTTGTTTCAATTCTGGACAAATATGAATCAGCAGTGTAAGAAATATATACAGTTGCTGGTAAGGAGAAATTGCCAGTACACATTGGGGGTGATCAGCTTACCAGAGAGCGGTTTACTGGTGGCAAAGGACTTAGATCTGGTTGCTTCACCAAGACAGAGAAATTGTATCGCTTTTACCGTATCACATTTAAAATGTGGCATACCGCCCTGAATGTTTTGACTGTAATGTTTAAGTGCTTATACAAGGAGGAGTCCTTTGACAAAGGCACAATGAATGCAGAAAGAATTTGTTTAAGTAGAAAAACAGTCAATGCAGATGTTAGAAATCATTATGATCATGACAAAGACTTCACCATTTCTTTTATTAAAGGCTACATTGTTGAGGCTCTTGGTGATTATTTTGGCCTGGAGACTTTGACAGATACCCCGACCAATCACCTTCCACCAGAAGATGCATGAGTGGTGGAAATGAAATCCTGGTTGAATGATACTATGGGCAAATTCATTGATGAATATGTCTTGGGTAGAAACACTGATGCTACCAACAGGATACAGATGGATACAGAAGAGATGATTGTAACTCCACTAAGACTTCTACTACCAAATGGATCAATCTCAAAAGTCTTCATCCCCAAAAAGCAAATGATATGTGTTGCCTGAGGCTCAGCATGACAAAGTTAAGCATTATGCTCATAATGTACTACAGCTAGGACTGCTATATATGCAGTTCCTTGATGTTTGCCAAGTACCTGACAGGACAAGGTTACTAACTACCCTCAAGTACATGATGGCAGTTTTTAAGGCAGTTGATTCACACAGTAAATATGCACTTGAAATTTTTCATTTTCTTGCCCTCCAGCAAGCATCATATTCTGCATACTGCCAACAAGTCTTTGTATGGTTTATTTGTGAACACTGATGGCAAAATAGATTCACATATTCCTGCTGACCTTCAATGGAACATATTGTCAGGAAAATTAAGAAACTAGTTAAAAATGTTGGGTCTAACAACATCATGAAAACAATTTCAATAAAATCAAGAGCTCTAGCTGGTATGTCCCATGTTGCAGAACAGTATGACCATTCTGCTCGTGTCATTGTTCGAGCTCAGCTGCATAAAAAAGAAGGCCTTTGAAGAAGAGATGATGATTATCAAAGACCTGAGAGATATTCGCCCATTTAAGACACAAATAGGGAGAGTCTTTCATACATTTGAAAAGTCACTTGTTCCTACAGATGGATCATTATCCCAACAAGACTATGAAGCATGGATTCAGCACCATAAATTTATCTTTGATTATGAGACAGGAAAATAAACTGTTATTATTCTTCACACAATGATGTATCTGTGTAAGTTGATTTGTGAGTCAGATGGATTAAACCGTGCTTTGCATTACATTGTGAGGAACAATGATAAAAGTGTGCATTACACCCTGCTTTTACATTATATTGTGAAGAACAACAATAAAACTGTTAATTACATTACACTGTGAGGAACAGTGATAAAAGTGTACATTACATTACATTTTGAGGAACAAGGATAAAACTGCATTACATTATATTGTTCACAAGTCCAAATGAGCTTACATAGTGTTTGAACAGTAAAGCATTTTATGATGGACCAAGTGGTTTTACCTTTAACCCTTATGAATATTAAAACTTAGTCATTCTGATAGCCCTTCTAAGTGTGTACCCCACTCCCCTTCTGATTCAAATTTCAATTTCCTTGTCTGTAAAAGATGGAAGTCAGTCAGAAAAAATTCCTATTAAGTTAGAATAAATTAAGTTAGAATAACCAGATTAAATTCATGGTGGTAGTGACTCCACAAAGATTAGGTCAGAAGGTCATAAACTGATACATATAATCACTAGGTTCTGTGCAATTTATAGATCTGTATATCTTACATTTATTCAGTTAGGTAGGTCTGAACATACTTGGTGTATGTAATCATTTTAAATTACGGATAGTTGTATGGTATGTGCATTAAATTCTTATATTGATGTGTTTTATTTGACACTGGTGGCTCATTTGAAAGGTCAAGGTAACACTTCAGCCTATTTGCATGTTGAGGCTGGCACTCCAAGTGACCATATTCACACCAAAAAATTTTAAAAATAATAATACTCTTGTCCAATGGCTGTATTGTTTATTTTATACTTATTACTATTAAGGTGAATATTACAAGTATAACACTGGAATTTTACATGTGAACTGTATAAAAGACTAAAACCCATTCTATAAATGGATACAAATGGGTCCTTAAATGTACATAAGGAGAAGTCAGGTGGGTAAGTATGTTAAGCATTTGGAAGTTATTATTGTAAAAATTGTTATTAATATAAAACTGCTTTTCTTTTGATTAACCACGATTATAAACTAAGAAGGGTTTAGAGCACAGATACAATAATTGTCGGTTGACAGAGATAAATGACATGCATCTTACTGCAGTACATGAGTGATGATACTTTGGATTGCTGAAGCCACTAATGGTGGTAGGTGAAAGTTAAATTCAACTTCTTGAACAGTATTGCAGAACTCAGAAGTTTCTGAAACTAAATATGTGATATGTTCATCAAAACATCCTGTACCATCTGCTGTCACATAGTCTTGAATTGCATGCATCACTTGGTTTCTTTGCTCCAGTGATGGAAATTGGATGATGGTGGGTCTCACAAACTGTTGATAATTGGCACATATGTCACAACATTCCTGAATGGTAGTCTGCTGGAAATTCACACTAAAGTACCCTGAAAAAAACAATCTTCTGCACTTATTTGACTTACAAAAATCTTTGATGGCCTTGTCAGTATGTCTTTGTGCTAAATCTGTAGCGTTATAGTACAAAATGGCTTGGGCTCTGGAACCATCTCTACCTTCATGGCCAATCTCCTGTGTGTAGGCTTTTAAACAAAAATCAAAGAAAAGATGCCAGTAGTAGTAAGTGATGTGATTACACATTTTCTGCACATGTTCACACCAGAACTATAGTTGTGTTGTAATGAAAAAGATTTCATATTAAATCTGTTTGGAAAAACCTATGACTGAAAACAATGGATCCAGTAATTATTAGAGTAATGAACCTCTTTTTGGCTTTAAATATTGATATGAGAAAAATGCATCATGAAAGGTAACTTTGAATATAAACAATTAAACATATATATTCAAATATGTTTAATATACATGGCTTATATACATATACTCTTATCAGCCTGAAACATATGCTACTCTACCCCCCCACCAATATTTTCATAAATACAATAGTTTTGCTTTTCAGCCTTAAAAAAATAAAAATAAGACCAAGCTATGATGTTGAATGTGTAACAGAATTGAAACCGAGTGGGCTTTTCTTCTTGGACTAAATGAACAACACAAACACAATGTGATGAATGATGTAGGTTTATGAAATGAATTGATAAAATATATATAGTGATTCTTTCATGCTCCAAACACATGACTTATTCAATTACTAACACATTCCTAAATGAAAAACATAAATGAAACTGAAATGCAAATATTCAAAATGAAAGTGAGATTCACATAATCTCATGTACTGTAACCAAGATTGAGATTCACATAATCTCGTGTAATGTAAATGAAATTGAGATTCACATAATCTCATGTAATGAAAATTGAGATTCACATAATCTCATGTAATGTAAATGAAATTGAGATTCACATAACCTCCTGGAATGTAAACGAGACTCAAATAATCTCATGTGATGATAACATAACTCAACTGTATTCAATTAAAACATCCTCAATTGAAACAAATACTTTCAATGTTAAACAATACAACGATTGCACCAAACAATGACTTGTGACTCAGTCATACAATAACTATTTGTAAAAACTTGCATCCAAAACCATTTGATTTGGTTTACGAGTCCATTTGTCAAAACCACACAGTTCTCCAGAATTTCTGGGTCGGCTCACTTGTTTTGGCCTCATCCACCCTTCACGGATCCACCATGCACACAAGTTTATACATCATGCAGTTCCTTCCTTGTATGGACTTGATTCCACCCCATACAGACATACAGACAGCCAGACCGTCAGTCTGATGTATCTGCATACACATACGCACAGCTACACAGCTATACATCTATGCATCCACACACAGCTACACTGCTATGCATCCACATACACAGCTCCACCGCTATGCATCCACATACACAGCTCCACCGCTATGCATCCACATACACAGCTCCACCACTATGCATCAACATACACAGCTACAATAAAAGGTACATAACTACAATCTATAGATACATGCTGCTAACTTAAAGGCTTAATAGGAACTTGTAACAATTCAAAAGTTCGTTTCAAATCTGCGTAGTGGTAAAGACAACATTTCACACTACGACATTAAAACTGAATATGCTTCACATATCAAATAAAAATGTAACACTTACTCCTATGGCTGTAGACAAAAATGGAGAACGTACACTCCTCAACAAGATCCAAATGACCAATGTGTCAGTTTGAAATAGAATCAACCTTAAATCCATAGGAGAGTGAATAATAGTCAAGGTAAAATACTCATGCTTTCGTGACTCTCGTCGCATGTAGATTCCGACGAGATACATGCTTGTACAGTCGCTTACCTGGAGAAACAATTATTCACCCCAGGTAACGTTGTACGCATGCACAATGAATAATGGTCAAAAATAGATCTTGGCAAAACCAAGTTATTTCTCGCCTTATTCTGTGACAGAATGAACACATGAACTGACAGTCAGTCTGTATCTCCTCTGTCCTATGTTAAGTCTTCTGTGACATTAGTTGCAGGGGACAAAACTAAAAATAAAAATGTTTGGATCTTGATCACTACTGTACCTTCAAGAGTTGATGGATGACCTGCATGGATTACTCTCGTCGCTTCCTTTAGGTCACATCCCATGCCAAGGGCTGTAGTTGCAAACACCCGTCGAATCGGGGGTCACATCTTGGGATAATATTTTCATGATTTCCTGATTAACCTATGGAAAAAAATGTTTAGGTGTGAATTATATATATATATATATATATATATATATATATATATATATATATATATATAGTACAAAACAATTTATTCAGTCTCCAAGTAAATAATTTATAATCTGCCTTGTTTAATTTCACTGCATGACAAGCAAATGAATATTTAAAGTGTTCAAGTAAAAATAAATATGGTTTCTCATTTACATCCACCAAAAACATTGAAATTTGGTAATTAAAATAAAAGAGGAATAATTAAAACATTTATTTTTGTTTTTTTAGTGCAGGTTTTTAGTATGCATCAACATAATATGTAAATTTGTAATGGCAATTAGTTTCATACTGTATATAGTAGTAATTTACAGTAACTTGTGATGTTCATATTTTGGTATAAATATTACGGATAAAACATGAACAATGTTTTATGAACTTGGATCTTTAAAATATGCATGAGATTTTAATAAACATGTACTCTTTAATTAATATCTTGTATTTAACAGGTACTAGTCTCGATTCTTCCTATCTTGACCATTATTTTAAGAAAAATTTGCCATGGTGTCATGAAAAAGAAAATGATATAAAAACATAAGCATTACTTGCAATGTTTCAGTTGTGTCTAACATGGAGCCATCTGAAACCAGCTTAGATCCTGATTTGTTGCCACATCAGGATCAACTTTTTTATAACTACTATCGTATGCCTATTTTACAGAGTAGTCCATAATATGCTTGGATATAATTGCCACAGAGTTCACAGATGGTCAAATGTGATACACACAAAATACAGCATATTTGGTTTAATTCTAAATCATTTTGTTGGGTTTTAAACATGGGATAAGTAATTACATGTTCAGGTTGCCAGGAATGAAACTGTACCACACATGCAGTCTCCTCAGGTCTTTCACAATCCATCCAGAATAATGATCCTAGGAGTCTCTAGGCAAGTTCAATGCCATATGCGCACCATTGCAACTTGCAGTATACAATTGTCAATGGAAACTCATGCTTATTTCTGTGCAACTCCAAAAGTAAAGGCTTGTACACATAGTCATAAGCACCTTCTACGGTGTGCCTTCCCCAAGTTGATGATATATGAGACCTAATATTAATGGAAATATTTTCATTCAGAACTGGTGTGGTGCTTAAAATAGTAAACCTTTTCATTCCTAGGCTTCTGTGAATGTCCCTCCGTGCTGTCTGACTTGCTGTTGCAGTAACTGCAAGGACTCTTTGTATACTAGGCCTTGTACTGGAAAGTCTCTTGAACTCTGGTCTAAAGTCCTCCCCCTATTCAAAAATGCAATGGGCCTCATCAACTACAAGATAAGTGATGTCATATATTTTGGATGTTGTCCCCTGCTTTTCAGCATGATGTAGGATGTCTTCAGGATGACCAATAAAATAGGAGACATGTCTAGTTTGTTCAAAGTCAATACCGGTTTCTGGATCTCCTGTTGCAGAATTGAGTTTAATGGCACAGCTATAATGACAATGCATGTTTTGGCAAGTACATATTGTGAGTAATAGGGCAGTATTTCAAATACGAGCGACTTCCCATATCCTGTTGGTAGTATAGCAACTGTGTCCTGTTTTTCTAGTGACTTGAGACAATTCAGCTATTGAGGCTTTAAAACTAAATTTCTGTGCAACATGCCTTGTTCAGCATTGCTAGTGCCATTTTATGCTGTATGCAACTTCATAGCATTTTGCTGTATTATCTGAAAAGAAAAATGTTCTTTCAAAGTAAAGTAAACCTAAATATTAAACACTAATTTGATGGATTTTTCACCAATAAATTTCACATTCAATAAAACTGGTCAGCAAGCAAACTTTGAGCCGAGTGTTTACTTTAATGCAAATGGGGCCAGGTAGATAATACTGGGGAACCCCTTTATAACACTGGTTGATATCTTGTGTAAGAATGTTCTCTAGCTAAATATAGTAGATGGTGCATTTTAAAGATATGACCCTAGCATGTTATATCCAAACATGAATTAATATGAATAGTGTTATAAAAGGTTTTCACTGTTGACCCTTCAGATATTCATCATAAGCTTCTCTCACAAATATATCCATATAATTCTAAATTTAGGTACATAACTTTCGTCATCAAAGGACTTACAAATAAGAATAAGCGGGGGAAGATTCAAGCTATATTATCACATTTGGTTCAAAAGCAGGCTCAAGAAGATATCTAATATAATTATAAATGAAAGACAAAATGTCCACAATTCCTTCATGTTAATTGAACATGTGGAAAATGGTAATCCGTTTCATCAATACATGTTTCACAGACTTTTGGGATCTCCACTAGGATCCCAGTTACATATACCTCGACCCATTTTGGTGCTATCTCTTTTGTGATTACCTTTGCCTGGGGAGACTGAGCAGTATGGCTAAGGAGCATCAGTGTGTGCCAAACGAATAGTTTCACTTTCAAATTTCTGAAAGCTGCATTTTCATTGCCTAATTCAAAGGTCACCAGAGCATGGCCCTAAACGGTCGCTGTCAGATCTTCACGTAGGACAGCGGAGATCTGATCCTAATCGGACTGATGTATCCATAGTAAGTTTACGCTATCGCTACGAACCAAAATGGATGCACCAAAAGAAACAAATCACGAGACGAATACTGCAAGCCTGAAATTGAAGGAAATCAACCAGGTAAATATTTTGCGTTTTATGTGAAGTATAGCATCACTGAATGCAGAATAAATGACAAGCATGCTGTAAAAGCCCCGACTATAGAATAGACAAGTGAAATCAAATCCCAGTTCCACTAAAATTCTCATTTTGTCACCTCAGATTGAGATGTTATATTATCTTTTTTCCAATACTTAGACAATGTCAGTACTTTTGTCTGATGTAGAAATAGTGGAAAGAGTACAAAAACATAGATAGATAGATAGATAGATAGATAGATAGATAGATAGCATAATTCTTTGAGAAATACTTTGTCATGAAACGACTGTCCCTTCTAGTCTGACGTTTCGCGAAATTCGCACGTTTCAGGGCCCGTACCTTCAGTTTGGTGAAACGCAGAATAGTCAACGATGGCTTGATGAATAGAAAAATATCTCAGGAGTAAAACAAGCCATAAAATATGGTCATATGCCTTTAAAGACGGAAATAGTTGAAGGAAATCTAGGGTCATGGGTGGAACGAAGTATTTGGAAGTTACTGACCTTCTCTCTTATATAGTATGATAGATAAGGTCCTATGTCAGAACGGGTCATGGGGTAATCTGAGATGTTTTTGTCACTCTGTATGATTTTTTTCCTTCAGATTATTGTTGTAGATTTTTTTTTGTTTTTGTTTTTTTTTTACTCAACATCAAGCTCGCGTCGAGCACCTGTGCTACAAATCACCTAATCCCTACATTGTTAAATCCTTCAAGGCTAAATTTGTTAACACTGTTAAGGCCTTCGTGCGTTAACAACGTGTACTTATCTGATAGATGGATAGAGTCGATGACAGAATGTTGCAACGGAACTACCACAGAAATAACCAACATTCTTATTTTGTAGTACTTTCCAAAACTGCTACGTTTTCATGCTTTGACATAATTCATAAGGTTGGCAATAAGATGCCGTTCAGGTGTAGTTAGGTACGAAATATCTCTTCAATTCGATCCCAAAGCGAACAGTCTCTCTGACTGAGAAAATAAGTTCTTTCTCAGCAAATTCGTTTCCTTTCTATGGTAAACCGTCTGTTGATAAGTGAGATGTGAGATTTAAATTTTTAACGTAGCTTTAACAATTTTTCAGTCATATCGCTACGATGTCTGCAGTGTGACAGTTTATAGTGATGTCTAGCACTGGGGCACCATGACGCAGATGTCCCACCCAGTCAAATTATCATGACACCAGACCGACCAGTCCTAACATTAACCTCTTAATCATGAGGGCCTAGCGAGGCACCTCTTAGTACCATTTTTTTTTTTTTGTCTTTGGCATGACTCGGCCGGGGTTCTAACCCGCGATCTCCCGCATCCGAGGCGGACGCTCTAACCACTAGGTCACCGGAGCGGTATCAAATAATAATAATAATAATAATAATAATGGTACTACTACTACTATTACTGCTACTACTGCAAATAATAATAATAATTATAATTATAATAATAAATAAATACCAATAGCGGAGAACAATATTTTAGTCTCCACGACATCGATCGTTCCCGCTTCCACAAACACTCCACCCTCTTCCCACCCACCCCTCCGACACAGGACCCTCGGTATGCAACTGTTGCAGTTATATAGCAAAAGTGGGATATCTGTATTTACCTTATATTAGTTTCATTTTAGATGTCGTATTAATCCCATCCGCCTTTTCTCCCATTTCAAAAGCTTTGACTGCAATGCGTATGACTAAACTAAACAATTTTTCCTCTTAAAAAAATCTCACAGAAGTAATTGTCATTTGCTTGCTGCTTAATACGATCCTGAGTTAGGCGATGTATAGGGCCTATAGGTTTAGAGAAAAGAGTAATGGATTCGGCACCAATCACTTGATCCTCAAGGGGTCAGACAAGGGTGATAAAGGACGTGTATTCGTTAAGTGAAACAAAATCCGGTCCGTTATTTTGGGGAGGACAAAATTTATGTCATTGGCTCCACGTTATACCCAGCTATTCCATATTACCGGCGAACAGCGATATATGCATTGAGCGAAAAACAATCTGGCTTTTGAATAAATTCCTTGTCCCGTTTGCGATTAAAATTAATCAATTGGTTGGTGCCTTAATTTTTTAATGTTTGCTGTCTGGTTCAGTACGAGTATCCTAACATGAAAGCCTGTAAATTATACCGTGTTTTAGTTATGGTCTGAATGAAATAACGTGCGACATTTACCGTGTTTTACCGTGTTTTATATATAGTCTGAATGCAACAACGTGCAACATTTACCGTGTTTTAGGTATGGTCTGAATGAAACAACGTGCAACATTTGCCGTGTTTTACCGTGTTTTAGTTATGGTATGAATGAAACAACGTGCAACATTTACCGTGTTTTACCGTGTTTTAGTTATGATCTGATTGACAATGTGCAACATTTACCGTGTTTTAGTTATGGTCTGAATTAAATAACGTGCAACATTTACCGTGTTTTAGTTATGGTCTGAATGAAACAACGTGCAACATTTGCCGTGTTTTACCGTGTTTTAGTTATGGTCTGAATGAAACAACGTGCAACATTTACCGTGTTTTACCGTGTTTTAGTTATGATCTGATTGACAATGTGCAACATTTACCGTGTTTTAGTTATGGTCTGAATTACATAACGTGCAACATTTACCGTGTTTTAGTTATGGTCTGAATGAAACAACGTGCAACATTTGCCGTGTTTTAGTTATGGTCTGAATTAAATAACGTGGAACATTTACCGGTTTTAGGTATGGTCTGAATGAAACAACGTGCAACATTTGCCGTGTTTTAGTTATGGTCTGAATGAAACAACGTGCAACATTTACCGTGTTTTACCGTGTTTTAGTTATGGTCTGAATGAAACAACGTGCAACATTTACCGTGTTTTAGTTATGGTCTGAATAAAATAACGTGTAACATTTAACGTGTTTTACCGTGTTTTAGTTATGGTTTGAATGAAACAACGTGCAACATTTACTGTGTTTTAGTTATGGCCTGAATGAAACAACGTGCAGCATTTGCAGTGTTTTACCGTGTTTTAGTTGTGGTCTGAATGAAACAACGTGCAACATTTACCTTGTTTTAGTTATGGTCTGAATGAAACAACGTGCAACATTTGCCGTGTTTTAGTTATGGTCTGAATGAAATAATGTGCAACATTTACCGTGTTTTAGTTATGTTCTGAATGAAATAACGTGCAACATTTACCTTGTTTTAGTTATGGTCTGACTGAAATAACGTGCAGCATTTACCGCGTTTTAGTTATGGTCTGAATGAAACAACGTGGAACATTTACCGTGTTTTCGGTATGGTCTGAATGAAATAACGTGCAGCATTTACTGTGTTTTAGGTATGGTCTGAACGAAACGTAAGACAGTTAATTTTTGAAAAGTTATAAAATCCATTTTATGACACAACATTTAATGATTAATTAACATGTAGGTTCTCTTTTTGGCTCTTTTATCTACAAACATGCTTATATGGTGTAGATAGTTTTGTTTACGATCCCACTTACGAAATGGAGGTTTGTGTTGGTGGCAGACCTTCTCCCCCCGTGTTGGTAGCAGACCTTCTCCCCCCTTTTTTTTTAAAATACATATTCTCAGATCATAGAAACGAAGCGTCCTGTCAGTTAAAGTTAACTGTCGATTGTTCTTATTCCGTTTTAAAATTTCATATTGAAGAAACAAAGCGTGGTTTGGGCTTCGTTGCATGACAGTAAATTGTGCACGTCGTGTTGAGTACTGAATCATTTTTCCCTTTATGATTTATTGAGTGGAAAGCAGCTGTGTAATAGATCAGCGTGGGAACAAGAGAATGAAAGACTCTCTCTCTCTCACACACACACACACACACACACACACACACACACACACACACACACACACACACACACACACACACAGCTACCACCGATCACGGGGCCCCGAGTGGCCGAGTGGTCTAAAGCGCTCACCATTACGGATCACTGCCATCTCACCTCTGTCTGCGTGGGTTCGAGTCTCGGGCTCGGCCAATGTGGTTATGTGAGAAAGCTTGCAGGTAGCTTCTCGTGGGTCGGTGGTTCTTTCCGGGTTCTCCCGGGTTCTTCCTCCACCACTAATACTGGTCGCCATGTATAGCCTATGTTGTGCTGAGAAATGGCGTTAAACCCTATAACAACAACAACAATCACCGATCACAGACAGATATAGCTGAAAAATCGTTAATGCATGGTATCGTGCCTAAAATTGGACAAAATGTATGATGTAGGTTCCGAAATATAAACAAGCGCTTATTGTTGAAGTAACGAGATACCATATTAATTAAATACGAATATTGTAGGACAGGTCACCAAAATACAAAATAAATTAAAAAAAAAAAAAAAAATCAAAAAACTAATAATGCCGATAAAATGTGTCAGACTTATCTAATTGCAGATAGTTGACGTTCTGACTGTTCCTTCGTGACTTCGAATAAAATTTAATCTTCCTACCCTAAAATGATATGCGAAACATTAAAGACCTAACAAAATGTCTGACTTTACTCTAATGGGTATATTTTCAAGAATAAATGTTTTGTAAAGTATAATAACGAACGCGCACAACTCGTGAAAACTCCAGTCAAGAAGTGGATCAGATCTAGTATTTTCTTCAAACCGGTTTCAGTATGTCATTCTCTCTCTCTCTCTCTCTCTCTCTCTCTCTCTCTCTCTCTCTCTTAAAATAGGATAGGTAGTCTGTTGATATCGGTACATGTTAGTGTTTGATTGATATACTGATGCACGATTAATTAAATCATAAATTAACGGTGATCAACCCAATACAATTAATTATGGGTCTTTACATCATGTCTATATAAATGAAGATGGGCCGTTAGACTTGAAGAATGCATCCAAACGGGCGGGACATCCCGATTGCCATCACATAAAAGTTAGCACCACCCATCCACCGCCTGTCGGATAAGTGATACATAAAGCGTGAGCATCGCTGGGTCTGCTTTGTAGCAATCACGTTGCAAGAGCTTTGTAGCTGTATCATTGCACGATGAGTTGCACAAATCACAGTCGTAAAGCAATAAATAAAAGTACTCTATATGAAAATTGCTTGGATTCTGTTGAATTATTTGTTCTTTAATGGTAAGGATGCAAAATGGCCATGGGTCTCGAAATTATTTACGAAAAATGAAAATCCTTATTAAAACGGCCAAGTTTACTGAGTGGCCCTTAAATGGAAACCAATTTTTACAGCCAAATTTCATTATTATGAAAAAGTAAGGCTCAGAATAGTTGATCTTTTTGGCATTCCGTGTAACAATAACCAGAAGTAGCATCATTGTCTATAAATGAATTAAACGGAACCCTTCCTGAGGTCCATGATTCCACTATCTCGTGCCAGTGCGAGAAGAACATTTTTTTTCCGCAGAACTAAAGTCATTGTGAGGAACCTAATATGCTGTATTATTGTCGAGCGCGTTTATCCACTTAAAGCTTTGAAATATATTTTTCTTTTCTTTTCTTTTGTGGAAGTAATAAAATTTCTTATGATATATTCTGCTTTCACTCAGTGCCGTTTAAATATTAATGTCCGTCATGAATACGATTATAAATGAAGTTGAGTAACGAGTAAAACAAGTATATTAAATTGCTCACAATTTTATTTCTTACGGTAATATTTATCGAGAAGGTGAATGATGTTCAGTTAGAGTATAAAATGACGATATAGTTGTACGTGATATTTCAGGTGAGCACGAGTTGTTCTGGCGTAGCAGTCTTGCATCTGACGCAGGTCACATGCCGAAACAAGTCGTCCACCGGTCATATCACACAGTACGAAAACGGAAACTTGAATGTAGAACTTAACCCGAGAACAAACTTATTACTTCCAATTATTTATACCAAATTGAAGTTTGTTCTAGTCATCAATATAAATTTACCTCATATAGTCTCTCAAGACTAAATACCGTGGACAATTCACTAAAGAATATTCACTAAAAATAGTAACAATTAGAGATAAAACATTTTTTCCTAAATAAAAAAGGAACGGAGGTGGTGTTAAAATTCAACGGTTTATAGGGTCTCTAGTCGGTGATTTGGAAAACTGAGAATACTCTTGGTGAGAAGAGAAACACTTTTCACCAAGTTGTGATAACAATTAACCTTTGATTCATACTCTTTCTTTTATTACCATTTAAAGTCAGTTCCCCTTATCTGTGTTTTTAGTTAGCGGCATAAAATGTACACGTTTTTTTTTCCTTAATAAAACACCCTGCTGAGTTCGCCTGCATAACTGTATTTGCTAAAATTAGTTAAAATTCAATGTATAATCATATAATAATAACAAATAACTAACTTACAGGATACACCCATTTTTTACATATGAATTTTGGCGAGAAAATAAAAAATAACATTAAGAGATCAGAATACTTATAAATAATAGACCCACAACTTCCAGAAATGAAGTTAGTTTGTCTACTTTTTAGTGTGTGTCAATGAATAAGTCAGGGTAAACAATGTTAAACTTTCTACACTGTACAGCAGCAATTGTACACAATCGGAACAGGCGCACACAGTAATTGCACACAATCGGAATATGCACCTTTCAACCACATTCGCAACTTCGAGGTCAATCCTGTGGATCATACCCGAAGCAAGTTGTTTCTCGCAGAAATAACAGAAGTGATCCGAATAATTTAAGTCCTCGGTTTCGCTCTACAATTTTGTACATTGCATACTTTTAAAGAAAATAGATATTCTTAAAATGACTTTTAATTCCCTACATTTTAAGTGTAATTTGGGTTACAGAGAATATAGCGTGGCTTTACTTCAGATGTGCTTCTCTCTCTCTCTCTACAAAATGTAGTTCTATGCATTTAGTGGCTATTTACAATCACCTCTGCATATTGATAAGTTGATTGTTTTCTTTTCTTGGTTTCTATTTTTCTCCCCATTGATTATATCAATATAATACACACTTATGATTTAAACATGAAAGATGGTTTTAATGATAAAAGTACAGTAGAGCACTATTTACACGGGATAGTCATTCACATGAACGCCATTCACATACTGGCGCATGGATATTAATGTGGAATAGAAACTAAGCCAACTGACGAACCAACAAGAGGTAATTAAAATATTTTAATATATTTACTGTTGATCTAAGTCATTATTCTGCTTTAACAACAGTACAACCGACCCTAACTCTCTCTCTCTCTCTCTCTCTCTCTCTCTCTCTCTCTCTCTCTCTCTCTCTCTCTCTCTCTCATCCTTTGGTCGGTTTGACTTAACTTTTACCATCATTCATAAGTCCAGAGATATCGTGGAATGACACAAAATAAACTCTTCTACGTTCGTCAATTCATAGAGTTTAGCCCGTATCTTGCTACTATGGTCGATCGAGAGAGAGAGAGAGAGAGAGATAGGCCTTTGGACATTTTCATATTTAAATAATAATAATCGATTTTTTAGAACATTATGATATGTTTAAGAAAAAACAAACAAAAAAACATAACATTAAATATATCACAGTATGTGTACCACGTAACCGAGGAATTTACTGGTTTGCAACATTGTAACATTGATAAACACTGTAGATAAATCCCAGGGAAAGTGCACACGTATCGTTACGACGAACCATATTCTTGTAGGTTACTTGGTGTAATTTCTATTTCAAGGTTTTAATCCAGACCAAATTCCTTTTTTCTCTCATTCCACATTTCTGCGCAGTTTGTCCGTTATGCATGAGAGGGGAGGGGAGAACAGAAAGCAGAAAGAATTGTGATGAAAATGTGTACCATATTAAATTAATTTAGAAAACGGGGATTATTAATACTTTTCATCGTTATTTTTCATACGTCACTAGTGACTAATGTGGGGAAATTGATCATTGATCTAGAATCAACTGTAGACGCTCGCGAGAATGTTTATGTATGCGTATTATTGCGCCATGGGTGGATCACAATTTGATATACCAATAGTATTGGTATATCAAATTGCTTTATACCAACACTTTAAATGCATGTTATTTTTTAATGTATGTGGTATAAATATAGAATATATGTATAGTATGTACGCTTTATCAATGATATACCACGAGATGTATAAATTTTTCATTAAAAGAAAACGAAGCTTGCTGAGTTTCCTTTTAATGAAAAATTTATACAACGAGTGGTATATCATTGATACAGCGTACATACTGTACATATATTTTATTTATATCACATACAAATACATATATTTGCCCTTTGAACGGAGTTCAGATTTACTACAAGCAGCTGTGTATTGACCTAGTAAATGAACTCCTCATATCCCCGAGTGGGTCCGCTACAAAATGTAGTTCTATGCATTTAGTGGCTATTTACAATCACCTCTGCATATTGATAAGTTGATTGTTTTCTTTTCTTGGTTTCTATTTTTCTCCACATTGATTATATCAATATAATACACACTTATGATTTAAACATGAAAGATGGTTTTAATGATAAAAGTACAGTAGAACACTATTTACACTGGGATAGCTACGTCATTCACATGAACGCCATTCACATACCGGCGCATGGAAATTAATGTGGAATAGAAACTAAGCCAACTGACGAACCAACAAGAGGTAATTAAAATATTTTAATATATTTACAGTTGATCTAAGTCATTATTCTGCTTTAGCAACAGTACAATCCGACCATAACCTCTCTCTCTCTCTCTCTCTCTCTCTCATCATTTGGTCGGTTTGACTTAACTTTTACCATCATTCATAAGTCCAGAGATATCGTGGGATGACACAAAATAAAATCTTCTACGTTCGTCAATTCATAGATTTTAGCCCGTATCTTGCTACTATGGTGAAGAGAGAGAGAGAGAGAGAGAGAGAGAGAGAGAGAGAGAGAGAGAGAGAGAGAGAGAGAGAGAGAGAGGCCTTTGGACATTTTCATATTTAAATAATAATAATCGATTTTTTAGAACATTATGGTATGTTTAAGAAAAAACAAACAAAAAAACATAACATTAAATATATCACAGTATATGTACCACGTAACCGAGGAATTTACTGGTTTGCAACATTGTATCATTGATAAACACTGTAGATAAATCCCAAGGAAAGTGCACACGTATCGTTAGGACGAACCATATTCTTGTTGGTTACTTGGTGTAATTTCTATTTCAAGGTTTTAATCCAGCCCAAATTCCTTTTCTCTCTCATTCCACATTTCTGCGCAGTTTGTCCGTTATGCATGAGAGAGGAGGGGAGAACAGAAAGCAGAAAGGATTGTGATGAAAATGTGTACCATATTAAATTAATTTAGAAAAAGGGGATTATTAATACTTTTCATCGTTATTTTTCATACGTCACTAGTGACTAATTTGTGGAAATTGATCATTAATCTAGAATCAACTGCAGACGCTCGCGAGAATGTTTATATATGCGTATTATTGCGCCATGGGCGGATCACAATTTGATACACCAATAGTATTGGTATATCAAATTGCTTTATACGAACACTTTAAATGCATGTTATTTTTTAACGTATGTGGTATAAGTATATATATATATATATATATATATATATATATATATATATATATATATATATATATATATATACTGGTAATAAATGCCACTTAGATTGCCGAGGAGTATATATTAGGTGACCTTGTTAACGTTTGTGACAGTGAATTCAGCTTGCTGTATGTGTATAGGAATTGATTAATCGATAACTTAGCTGAATTTGGAAACTGACCAACATTAACTCGTTTATATCGACAGCATTGAAGTAACTGCCTGCTGATTTTGCCAGACTGACCTTATGCCCGTTGGATAAAGTATGTAAAAATATACACAAGTTATGGTGTAATCAGACGGACTTGTGAGACAAAAAGGGGTAATAATGGTATTCAGTAATCCCAAGTTTAAGTTCGATATGTGACTGAAGCAATCCGTCCGTCCGTCCGTCGAATAGAGGACCTAATGACTTGAGGACTCAAGTAGCATGACAGACTTCAGCTTTGCATGCAAGTGGAATAGTTGTTTTTTGTATTTAAAAAAAGACATTTTAAAACCCTATTTTTGTAGCAATTTGTTTGGCACAGATAGCGACAAAAAGGATATTGAATTGAAATCAAATTAGTGAATATGTTCATGTATTTTAGTATGTATGTTAATGCTGCATACAGACGAACGAGTGGTGAATACGCATGTAGATAGAAGATCGGTAGCTAGTTAGCTGGAAAGATGTATGGACGGACGGACGGACGAAGAAATATAGATGATCTATTCTGTGCAGATAAGAAATGTCATATAAATTATATAAATGTGTGTAACATTCGTCTGCTAGTGACACTTATCATAAAGGGGACTAACTAGTTAGTCGACCTAGCACCTTGATATGTGTAAATCAGAAGGGAACCGATAAAGCTTTGGCAATTACCGTATGCGACCGGCTACGGAATACGCTATAGCAATATATCCACTTATCGACGAATCTGTCGGTGTTGTCGTCCACGCATATAGCAACGGTCTGGGCAACGCGTTCAGAACCATAAGACGGTTACGAAAAAAAAAAAGAGAATAGTTCCTAATTTATGAATCTAATAGCGCCAAACATAAGTACATCTAATACTTCCGATTGGCCTCTGTTGTCAACGATGACTGTAAATCAATAGGTTTATATCATTGCAGTTGGAATTATGAAGAAACTCCGTTTTTATGAGGACATGTTTCAATTGTCTACTCAACTACGTTGGCAATCTACCACTTCATGGTAGGTAAGATTTCTCGAAAGGCGCAATGTAAACAATCATTGTTGAATAAGTTATAGGGAGAACACTTTTCTGATGTTTACTGCCTTGCGCTTAAGTATTTACGTGTTTTAACGTATTGTGAAATTGTGTCGATTTAGCCCCTAAGATAAAAGGAGTTACGTAAGTTTGTATATCTGATAAACTATTTTCTTTTCGCATGTTACAGGATATAGGAGCAATTAAAACTGTAACTCTTTTAAAGTTGGCTACCCGGCACCATACGCTCACTGAAAGTGTGGAATTTTGGTGTATAAGCGATACCTTGGAGAGGTATGTACGAATGTAGTAGTAGATTGAAATATTTTTAAATGTCAGACCACGATGTTGAATTTTATTTCTTTCGCATATTAAAAAACGTATTTCATGTCAGATAGGAAACTAGCAACTGTTTTTACCAGCGGAATAATAGTACTTAAGGCTTAAATATATATGCAAATTTTGTCTCAATGTCCACTTTTTCACATTTTTTCTACGTGAGAAAAAAAACCCAGAGGGGATGGGGAAATAGAGGACAGCAATCGGTTAGCCACCAAGTCGTTTCACTCTGAATCTTCATAGTTTCACACATATTCACTATTATTTTATTTTCCTATGTCAATTTGCTGGACAGGTGGTTATATACAGGACCTAGAATGTTGCCGAAATGGAAGACCTTTGTATCAAGAACAACAATTTCCGGGACAAAATATTTTATGGGCAAACTGATTGCAGAGCAGTATGCCTAATAAGAATACTTCTTCGCACATATGAGTTCTAAAACGCGTGCTAAAGATTTGTCCCTTCATTTTCCCATCTTAAACTTTGGTTTTTGCGTGTTATTTTAGGGCCTTATAGGTGATACCATACAAAATCACATCAAGACGATGTAATGAATCAATTTACTAATACAATTCGAATGCCACGGATATATTTGACTTAACTAGGCGTATCTGTGATCCAACTAAATTCTGGTATCATCGATGCTAGTCCTGGAATGTAAGACATCTACCCTGATATTTAGGTTGTTTGGGTCGACGTCTTATTGCCTTAATAAATGGCGTCGTGTAGCATGTTCCCCGGTCTACTGATATGGAAATGAGACGGCAGATTTTCAGGAATATCTCACACACTTGACAGCTCATATTGACACTTTTACACAAATTAAAGTCTAATTGCTTTGGTCAGGCTATACTTACTCTGACGTACCTTTCAGTTCCCTGGAATGCAATGGAAGCCCGGAATGCCGAAGTCAGCTGAAGGATTGATAAGAATATTTAAAATATTAGTATATGTTTGTTCATTTCGATGAAGAATATACTTCAAATGAATCCGACTTCGGCATTCCTCGGCTCACATCGCATTTCAACCAATGAATGTCAACGGAACTTAAAAACGCATCCATTTAATTGTGTCAGAATTTGAATCCATTAGGAAAAAGACGTCAGAGTAAGTATAGTCCGACTAAAGCAAATAGACTTTTATTTATAGAAAAGTGTCAATACGGGCTGCCAAGTGTGTGAGATATTCCTGAAATTTGGAATCTCATTCCCGTCCTTTGGCCCCGGACACACGCTACACAACTCCGTTTATCTACGCAGTAAGACGTCGATCCAAACAACATAAATATTAGGGTAGAGGTGTTACATTGTAGGACTACATCGATCCGAGTTAGTATTGATTGAACAAACTTTTACCTCGAGATTAATGTGAATTAGAGTTTGAAGCATATGACAGAAATTAATGTCTTATACCTTAATCCAAAAGGTAACACTGTGTCAATAATAATTTATATTCCAATATACTCACTGCAGAAACTGAAGGGAAAAAAAAACGTGTTCCACTGAAATATTTTAACTGTATCGCATCACTGATATCTAAATAAATATCTCTAACTCATTTCAATACTAGGTTTCATATCAGTCTTAATTCGAACTTCTGTCATTTGTCGTGCATAACAAAATCTGAAAGTACATTAACCTTTAAGCAATAAGTCAAGAAATCAAGGATTTTGTTTACGTTATTTATATGTAAGCCAGAGTAAAAAGACAAATTGTCGGTGGAGATGGTTTCTCTGCAATACATAACTCAAACTGCAGTACATGTAAATACCGATGGAATATTGATTAATTATTGCTGGCAAGGTGTGATACAATAAGTAATTACGAGCACATTGGCTCAGGAAAATTCCTGGAACATGTAAGAATGAACCCCCAACACATAGATGAGTGCCACTAACATCATATAAATTCAACATAGTTACAATTGTATCAGTTTCCGACTATTTTACATTAAATTTTCAGTATATAACAAAATTTCTTATTTTTTTCATTTGTGGTTAAATGGAAAAGAAAAGAAAAAGATAGCTTAAATTCGTTGCAAAGTCACTGCCATTGCGATAGATCAGTTAACAGTTTTCTATCATTATTTTGTACCCCAAAAAGATTCAGTTATTAACATTGGTGTTGCAATATTTAATACGCTGAATCAGTGGGTGATATAATCCGAATGACTTTGAAGAATTTCCAATAGATCACGAATAACCGAGAAAGGACATTTTTTTTTTTAAAAATATTTGTTCTACACAAGTATTACAGCAAGCCAAAATCTACATAAATTACTCAAGAAAGATATGAACAAATACATTTTTCCTTTTGATTTTGTTTCTATGGGCATCTTTCCAGGTTTGTCTCCATTATTGTGAAAGTACAGGATGCGCGTGCGAGTTCATTCCTATGACTTAATTTCCAAACATTTATTTTGAAAGATCATATAAAAGGCTTTTTAAAAGTTATTTGTGCTTTCAGACTTGTGATTCCGATGATACAGAGTAGGAGGCGAGTCTCTGCAAGATCAGAGGAAGAGAGACTGCTCTGTGATGGGATAGCTAAATAGCTGTAGAAAAGCGTTTAAAAAAGACATGGCGATGTACTGGAAATCGCCATACCTCGGTCAGTCCGTAAGACAGGGTCCTGGAACAGTGATTCTTCAGTTAGAAGACATATATTTGTTTCCTCAGTTTTATTATACTCGACCCTCAACAGGTCATCCCACATATTCTCGTCCATTGCGAGGGATTCTAAAGAACAAGAACTGTAAGGATACCCAAGCCGATGGAAGAGCGTCAACGCTTACACAATACAGATCCGCCGAAGGGAAACTGTCTCAGCGCTACTCTTTTTTAACAATCAATAACAAAGTTGCAACAGAAATGAGGTTATCACCTAGTTGGAGTCGGTCAGCAAATGCTAGTTCTCAAAGTTCTCCGAAAAGCAAGGGAAAAGGAAGAAGAGTTCACTTCAACGACAAGTTCTCTCGTCTACAGAGTCTGGAACAGAAATACAGGATGCCGTTCTTACTGGAGGACAGTGACATGTATGCTTTCCATCCTCATTCGGACCACAGCTCTAATAAATTGCTGAGGAGCCCGAGATATGAGACTGGTCAAAGACTAAATGTCAGACGATGCGAAAGTGGTGCTCGTCAGATACATTGTGAGTGCAGTCAATCGCAACTGGAAAAGAGTTTGATCCATTCCAGGGAAAGGACACCAACTCCCTCTAGGGACAAACTTCTGACCCCTACCATGGACCAAAGCTCCCCTCGGTCACAGAGTTCAACGTCAGCAATTGAAAGCCGACGACCTACGAATCGAATTCACAAAGATATCGAAGACTATTTAAATATTTCTAATGTCCTTAGATCTCGACAGCAGTTTAACAAGCAGTTCTTTACGATTCGTGGCAATGAGAAGAAAATTCATACAGTATGTTCTAAAAAGGTTTTGAGTAAAAATAATGTCATTAATTATGAGAAAGAACAGACCAGTTTAAATGTCATCAATCTCAACTCTCCGACTCGTAGGAAGACAACATTTGTTGGCTACAGCTTCAGGTCCTCGCCACTGCAGGACCAGCTCGTTGCCTCGACATTTTTTGAGACTAATTTAGACCATGTGCCATCGCCTAATGTGTATTTCAACGACGAGACAACTGATGACGAACAAGTAGAAAATGTATCTGATTTCATGGATGTGAAATCTGATAGAGGCAGTATCCAAGATGGAAACGAGGATGCTCTTGGGTCGAACGCAGGTCAAAAAGATCTGTTACTGGAGAGCAGAAACGAGGAAATCTTGCAGTGGATAGAAGCGGTAGATGCTGCACAGACAGAACAGAGGTGATGCCGTACTATACAACAGTACGATCCAATTTACATTTCTACACTTGGTTTTACCAAGTAACATGAAAAAAGTCATTTGTTATTAAAGTGATTCAAATCTCGTATAAATGGATGAAATGTCGAATTATTACACATTTTTCTGACAGCAGAACTGCTCATTTGTTGCTGGGCTGACGTAGGAGAGTAATTCATTATCTTCTTAAATTTTTTTTCGGTAGCCAAGATATTGCCTGTCTCGTAATTATGTAAAAAGATTTTGAAAGCATGTCGATGCTCATTATGTACACTAAAAGCTGACATTTCTAAAATGTTTACGTTGCGGAAAACATATATGTCCAAAAGGTTTGAACTGTTGCTTATAATTAGCCAGTATATATTCGTACGGTTTTTCAGAAATGAATCTAGACTTCCCATGTGTTTGGCCTTGGAAGTGTGGATCTGGACTTTCAATGCTGAGACGTTGGCTTTACTCATAACTTTGGAATCTAATATCTCACAAGCTATTAACGATATTCACATGTAAATTTTCAATTTTGGCTGCTTTATGTTTAAAAAATGGTCCTGAAAATTTTGACAACTCTTGCTTCTGTGGTCCAGAAATATTTAGTGTTAATATTTTGGGATTCTGATTGCTAGTATTAACATCGTCTACTGACGATATCTTTGCAGCATCAACTTAAAGTTGGTTTATTAATGATTAGTTCTAAATGTTTTATTCATGTATTATCCTTAGGCCACTCTTTTGTGTGTGGGTTTTTTTTTTTTTTTTTTTACATCTTTGGGCCAAAAGGGTCATGTGGCTTACTATAAACAAGCAGGGTTCATTTACAAATTTTATGATTTCTGAACATGGGATATCGGGAAAAGTCTCTTTTATCTAAAAAGTTTGATTTATGAATTCTAGACCCGCTAAAAAAGTAGAAATAGGTTTCTTTTCCGCGAACTAATTTTTTTCTTGAATCATACTTGTGCTTTACGTTTGATTTTTACACGAGTTCATAGCAAAAATTGAAATGGAATGAAAAATATATCTTTATTTGAAATTGAATTAGGAGTTGTAGCGGTCAAAATAATCTTATTGAGTCGCCAAAGAATTTGGACAGATAATAAATATCAGCTGGTGAAAATTTACCAAATTAAATAATTTTCCAAATCGGAAGTTGGCTGAAAGGAAGACAAACAATGTATTTTTATCGACTAGGAGTATGATCTATGATATGGCGAATGACTGTACAAAACAAACAGCATCTATTATATGGCAAATTACTGTACAAAACAAACATCTATCATATGGCAAATGACTGTACCAAAAAAAAAAAACAAAAAAACAGCATCTATGATATGGCAGACGAAATTACAGACACCATCTATGATATGGCAAATGACTGTACAAAGCAAAAATCAACTATGATATGACGGATGACTGTAAAAAAACAAAACAAACATCATCTATGATATGGCGGATAACTACAAAAACAACAATCATTATATGGCGGATGACTGTACAAAAACAAACACCATCTATGATATGGCTGATGGCAGATGACTGTTCAAAAAGAAGTAGCATCTATGATAAGGCGAATGACTAGAAAATCAAACAGCATCTATCATATGGCGATTGACTGTGCAAAAATAACAATTTACCCGTAAGCACTTTAGTACAAAAGTCCCAAATTACTGAGGTTACTTGGTCTTAATTCTATGATTTTGAGGTAAAATATTGAATATCTAATACATTAACATTACCTAAATAACATTTAGAGACGTGATCGAAACATTCATTGCTTTTAATGATCTTTCACTAGTCAAGACTTACTCCCTCTATAACATTTCAAAGCATTGGTATAAGACGGTCTTTACCAGTCCTTTTCTTCGATTTATATTTATTCTTCATGAGTAATGCAGACAAAACAATGACGCAGGAATATAATTATTTCAATAAAACATTTTTTATCGAATTTTCTTTGACATATTTTGAGTAACTAGAGTCATATAATTTGATCTGTCAATTGTAATTGAGAATAATTTGCTTTTTCAAGTGTAATTGAGTGAATACCGTTACCCCTAATGTCTTTTAATCGCATTTTTAATCTAACTTAAACAGATAGCGGTAATAGCAGATACATTGAATTTTAGCAGAGGTATGCTTACCAATCAAGTTCAATACAGCGTTAGAAATGATCCATGAACAATGGGACAAAAAAAAAATGGATGCCGATTCATACGCAAAGAAATAAAATTCGCTGTCCACCCCACCTCGACTATTTGACTTTGTTTACTTACTTCTTCTGTCTTTTGTTTTCTTTTTTGCTTCTCTACCACGATAAGCAAGGAAGCGTCCTACTACAAAGGTTTATTTGAAACTGTATTATATTTCTCCAGTCATTTCAAATATTTTGTGTGACACTGTATCATATGATATTATAGATCGACAAGAATAACATGTCCTTTTGACATTTCATTACCGTATATATTAGCTTAAATGTGTAATCAAATTACAAACAGCATAGACTACGATCTGTCGCAGTATAATGCCCCAGCAGATCCGGGTCTGTGCTAATTGTTGTTTTGATGACTTCTAACAAACTGCAGGGATCCAGATCTCTGCCAGCGCATAATCTATGATAATGTCATACCAAGAAGCAAAATAATTTTGACAAACCTTTTTATCGAAAAGTTTATTTTTGTAACTATTTTATTTGCTCCTACTCCGAATGTTTGGGGATAATCACACTATGTAACAAATCCACAGTCTTCTTGACAGACAAAATACGCGTCTAGCTACATTGACGTAGTTATAAAGACAAGCACCCCCACCCCCCAACCAGAATAACACATAAACGAAAACTAGGATGTAGAAGGTATGGACAACAATTTTATTTGTCATAGCATTTACATACATACATACATACATACATACATACATGCATGCATACACACATACATACATACATACATACATACATACATACACAGACACAAAGGAAGGGGTGGGAAATAAGTTAGGAAGTCTAACACATATACGCACATATATACAATCACAAACACATACATTGTTTCTAAAATATTGTTGGGCCCTGAAAGGGACTGTTGTGTGTGAATAAAAACCTGTTAACACATATTATATCTATCCACTCTGCTGAACCGTAAACTTCTTCTGGAAACGAGTCTATACTTCTATCCTCTCTCCACACACAACTGTCGAACCCATACATCTATCTCTGTCATGTGCTTCATTTTGCAGCACGTCTACACGCATACTGCATACCGAAACAACTCGTATGGCAGAGTCGGACATTATTCCATAGCTTATTCTTTAGAGCGTTTTACAGTTTCAGAGTGATTCAATACCTATGTCTGAAATAAAGGCTGGATTACGTACTTGGTAGCTTACATGATCCCCTTCTGACATGAAGCTTGAAACCGGCACGTATGATGTGTATAACAGAACATCCAGGATGCGACTGAAAACGTGGTGGTCAGATTCAATGTTAATGTCAACGCAGCTAGAACACCAGGACATGGGCTGCAAGTATATGGCTCCCAAAGACACAATGCGCGAAAACTCCTAAGATGAAACATGAAGTAGTGGGCTTTGACCTGAACGTGACAAGCTTTGGAACGGTGAAACTGGCGCTATGCAAAACACACAGGCATCGAAAGAAGACTAGGACCACAAAACTAATAGAATGGCACTATTCGTGGGCAGCAGCATTGTGGTGTAGATCATTAAATAGATCTCCGCTTTTGTTCTGACATTTCTAGTAGTGGAAACCAATTATGCGGGGCACTATTTTGAATGGATCTTTCAGCTGAAATACTTTCGGATTATCTGCCGCTTGCAAGTGCTTAATAAATTTATTTTGACTCACCTTTGTATGCATATGGTAAGCAAATCCCTCTTCTTTTGACCAATAGCATTAAATCCTTCAGAACGCTTACTTATTTAGTAGTAATCTTTGTCAGAATAGAACACCCGTGTATCCATCAGCTGTTGACCTTTTTCTTTAAATTGTTGACGTATGCATCACCCCAAGGCAAGAGTAATGCGTGAAGGCAGTCAAGCGAGGATTATATCAATATGGCAATGCGGTTATAGAGCTCTACAAGCTTCAAGAGGTTTAGGTTCCAGTGCTGCCCAATCCTTGAGTGTTGTGTCCTCTGGTTTCGCTGCAGTGAGTAGCTCAGCATTGGATGGTCTTGTTATATTGGTTTGGATTTCTTTACTAGCTGTGGCAAAAGTGTCTTGTATATTTTAGCCGATACCCGATTTTTTTAGGCCTAACGCTCGGTCGAGATCAGCCTCATGCCATTGTACCGTGGATGGGAATAAGAATTTGTTTGGTTGTTTTCTCCATGTTAGCTGAAGTTTTTACTCCACTATGCGGACACCGTCAATCCTTGCTGTGAACTTTAGGCTTGTTTCGCGCTTTCCAAGTTACAGTCTTTTGTGATACGTATGGAACTTAGCTATGAGTCCAAGGTGCCACATTTTCTTGATTACTGAGTGCATGTCGCCTTAATTCAGAAACAAACTCAACCCATTCCACCCTGTTCGCCACGCGCTCTGTGTAAAGGGAGTCTGAAGCACCATTTGTTATGACTAATAACTGAAGCACCTTAGACCAATAAGAGCACTGCTCGTCAGTTTTCCAAACTTCAACGAGAGCAATTGTGCCAGGGACCGCTAGTTTGGCATTCACAATCGTTTTGAATGGCAAGGAAGGCACATGCGCCAAGTGCACGATTGTAAAATTCCTTGGACGTGCTATGGTTTGAAAATACAAATATAAGGCTTTAAAGGAAATTAACTGGATTGCATTAATGACACAGACATTTGGGGTGTCTAGAAGGATCAATGGTTAACTGAAAATGAGATGACCAATGCAGTCTACCAGTGAATCTAGAATAGGTGCGGATGCAGGCAATAAAGTTATCACCACCGACCCTGATGCATCTATTGCAGCCGCGTTTGGAAACGGGTTCTGTGTGCTGCTCAACTTTGAGCAGCTAAATACTCACATGCCATTCTACCAGTCAGGACTTTTAGACCGCCTCACTTTTGAACTGATGTTTAACAACTACTGTAGGTAGGGTGATCACGAGCAATAGCTGGGGCCAGAGCTACACTTTTAGCGGAATTTAGTGAAACTCCACACCGTTACCCACCCGGACTTGGCCGGCATGATAAGAAATCAAAGCCTGGGGAAAGTTGCCACTCTGTGTTCGCGTGTTCTGTGCTATCCCAGGATGGTAGGGAGTAAGAGCGATAGTGTGCGTAATATCAATCTCAAGCTCCTGCTAAAAGAGTGAAGGTAATAAATTTTCCCATCGAGGATCCAAACAAAGAGCAGGTTTTGCACGTGACACCAAATAATTCTATAACCCGCTAAGTAAGAAAGTGTTGGTGACAATCGAGGGCGTCCTAAACCAAATTTATACCCCGGGTCAGATGCGAAACTAACAGTGGGTGTGGGGGAAGGGCCTTAAGGTAATAGTAAGGGAGTCTTTCAAGGACAAGAATCTGCGAGAGCTAGATGTCTGTGAGATTTATGAAAATAAGTTTGCCCTGGACATCGATATGAGGGCCTTTGAAGACTACACGCTCACAGGTTGGGATGACGTATAGGAAATGCTGGCGAGAGAGTTAAGCTGCAAGTTGAAAAATATGGCCTAGGCAGCAGGTGTCTTAAACTTGTATGTGTTCATCATCATGGCCGTGCAGCGCAACATCCAAAATGGTCAGTTTGTCTCATCGATCTGCTAATCGCAGGACTTGCCATCATCTGGAAGACAAAAACTTTAAAAACTTGACTCCGCACTGCGCCATGATCGTTGGCTGTCGCAGATGTGGCTAAAGCGTTTTTGCATATGAGCTTCTCCAAACAGAAATTAAGAAGCAGTTTGATTTCATCATTATCTGCCCCACTATTGGCCCGAAAAAGGCTAACGATTGGCAGCGGTAACGCACCAGAAAAGAGGAGTCAGTATTCTTCATCAACCCTGAACATTTCTGTGGAAATCTTCATGACCTGTTGTCTCCTGTAGCAAAATGGCCTGAGAGCACCATCACACTCATTTTGCTAAATGACTAAACCTTGTTTTCGGATATCCGGCATATAATGGGCCACACAAAATCTCGAATGGAAACTGTTTGCCTTTGAATTTCTCCCAGCTGCTTGTGTATTTGCATAGGTATATGCTCCTACGAAGCAAAGAGTAAATAATATACTCCATGTATCACACTATGGCTTAAAACATCTTAGATATGTTGGCAGCTAGCTTTTCGATGATGCTTTCATAAACTGGAGGCTGTCAACAAACTAACAAACTGTCCTGTTAATAACATAGTAAATTTTTCGATGTTTTTTTTTGGGGGGGGGGATGGCGCTTACCTGTTTGGGCACTGCTGGCCGATGGCTTTCCTAATCAGGTGGCCATCACAGCTCTGCAGCTTATGAATGACCACAAGCGCTTTATTGTTTCTGGATAGATGTGTAGCTTGAGACTGCATTCTTGATGGGTGACTCCAATGTAGTCTTAGATAATATGGCAGTGGTGTTGCGTGCAGCCATGGTCAAGTTTCTTGCTGAAGAGATGTAGTTGATTGTGTTCTTTAAAGCATTCTGGTTTTCTTCAGTCAACACCTTTCCTGTGAGACTTTCGAGAACCCCACTGATTTCTTCTAGGTCACTTGGGTGCGAGCGAGCGAGCGAGCGAGAGAGAGAGAGAGAGAGAGAGAGAGAGTACCGGTATTCAATCAGTAAGGTCTTCTAAACTTTTGCCCTGAACCAGATTTGAATGATATATAGAGCTTTATTTTTGGTTTTAGTTCTTTTAGCTTAAGTTTCATATTTGTACTCAGTTTTAAGATCTGTACAGAGACTAGCGGTAACAGTGCTCTAAGAACACCCTCGCCCATTGGTTGACTCCTATATCAGTAGGAAGGAAATAAATGTACCAAGTTTTGTTTCAACTAGTTCAAGAGAACTCAGCTTTTGGACCAGAATGAAAGGCAAAAGCAAATTTTTTTTTAGTAACAGCAACTTGACCTTGAAAGAACACATCCCCAAATCAAAGAGGCCATTCCTTGGCAGATGGGAACACAGGTATAAATGTTCCTACAAATGCAATGTGTAGTGCTTATGTTATTGTCCAGAAACGAAATGCAAAGGCTAAATCTAATTTTAGTGATAGTGACCTTCACCTTTCATCTACTAATCCCCACATTAATGGGGTTCTTGTAGGGACAAGGGGAACAAAGTTTCCTTGAATTCTGTTATCTACAACTTTAGTTATTATCCAGAAATTAAATGCATAAAATATCTTTTAAGCAACAGTGAACTTGACCTTGGAGTCACTCACCCCAAAATAACTAGGGCTTCTCCTTGGACTAAAGGTAATACATACATCAAATTGGATTGAATTATGTTCAATATAACTAAAGTTATCATTTAGGTGTTTGTGTGTGTATGTGATTTGGATTTTTAACATAGCTTTAAAACAATTTCAGTCATATTGCTATGATGTCTGCAGTGTGACAGTTTATAGTGATGCCTAGCACTGGGTCATCATACCGCAGACATGTAGCATCATGTCCCACTCAGTCACATTATCCTGACACCAGGCCGACCAATCCTAACATTAACCTCTGAACACTGAGTGCCTAGCAAGGCAGCTGTTAGTACCATTTTTATAAGTCTTTGGTATGACTCAGCTGGGGTTCAAACCTGTGACCTCCCGCATCTGAAGCGGATGCTCTAATCACTTTCATCACCACTATCATCTAGGAACTAAAATAGATGACTGTTTGCCCATCTAGATGGATGAAGATAAACATTGTGGTTTTATATTTTCAGCATATAATAAGCTATACATAGCAGCCAATATATCTAGTGGAGGAAGAACCTGGGAAAACCCCTGGAAGAGCCACTGACTCATGGGAAGCTACTGTCCACATTCCTATAGAAAGTCATAAAGATGAGGGGGAAAAAAAACCCCAGTGAAAATACATTTATAGCTAATAGGGAACAATTCTCACTTTAGTTTGGTTATATTTTGTCATCAATCTACCTGTGCTTCTCTACAAATCAAATCTATCTGCATAATATGTCAATCACATGAGATAAAGGATTAAAGGATATAAAGCTAAAGAGACAAATAAAAGAGAAATCCTCATCTTCCTAAAACCATTTATTATGATAAAGAAAGAAAAATAAGCTTGTACAAATCTACATGAATACACAGACTATATACATCAATTACTAAATGCAAGCCTGCAACTTATTATGTATAACTGATAATTGTAAAAATTATTCATAAGAAACTGTGCTGACTAGGAAGAAATATAACTTCCCACTGCTAGAAGTAAGGTAATTGAGGTTGCATCAAGACAAACATGTGATATGGTGATATGGGCCACTGTAAATAATTGCAGCAGTTTCAGCTTGAGTAAACTTTTATGAAAAATACACACACACACACACACACACACACACACACACACACACACACACATACATAGTCATACTTGTAAAACCCAGATATTCCTGGGAGCAAACATTTAGGCCCAATCAGGCAATTATCTACAATGTTCAGTGTAAAATTTATCATATTTTAAAAAAATTGACTTAACCTTTGTAACAAGCATTTAGATTGGTTAAAATTGCATCAAGTGATGTGGAAAATTAAAATTGTTAAGTTCATAATGACAGAAAGGCACTACTAGTGTATTCATGCACCCTTCTTGTATACTTGGACAATGTAAACATAGGTTAAAATAAAGTTCTGCTATTTAGTACACGAGATTCATTTTTACTGTTTTTTATAACTATCCATTTCAGTTTTAGTTTGGTGCTTTACAGCACAGCAACGTATGTAGGTTATTTAGGGCCAAGGCAGTTGGAGTAAAGTACCTTGCCCAAGGACACACCACGGTAGCTGACCCAGGCTGGTCCAATGGTAGGATTCAAACCCACATCCTTTCAGTAATGAGTTTGGTATGCTAATCACTGAGCCACTGCAGCTCCCACATATCTGTCTGTAATTATAATTAATAAATGTCACATTCTGCAGGATTCATCAAGTGATGAAGCTTGAAACTTTATTACACATTATCAATGGCTTTTGCTTCGCTACAGCCCTTCATGCAGTGTACAATCAATTTTCAAGCTTCATGACTTCATAAATCCTACAAAATATAAAATACCATTCTTAAATAACAAAGGGTATGACTAAATTTTGTTCCTGCATTGGGAAGGGATAAGGCTGAATTTTATCAGCAGAACTTAAGTCTGTACTTAATCTCGAGTACAAATTCCAGTCTGGCTAAAAATTGACAAATCAAAGTCGTCAGGCTAGAAGACTTATTTGGAAAAATTTTGGGCCAGTTTTAGTTAGATATGTTCCAATATGTGCTTACATACAGGTAAATCACAAAATAATATAGTAATTGGGGTCCATTACTGCTGACTGCATTATGTACTGAACCACCATACTGCAGTATAGAAAGATTAAATATTTAATGAAAGTGTGTTAGATCGGGGGCTAATTCAAAGAAGAGGAGGAATTCAGACAGTTCCTAGCCTGATGAAAATGATTAATCATTTCTGTGTAAGAACATTAACTATGATCTCAAAGTTATATGTTTGTGAAACTAAACTGAATTATTTCTATGTTTGTCAGCTGGCTGATGTTCTGAGTAGTGTCACAAAATAAGGGACGTCTAAGAAAAAATGTTGGATGCCATGATGACCATGCTATATTCAAATTTGTTTAATAAAAAACATGATATAGTGGGGTTTCCTTCTACATGCACACATAAGAACCAATAATGTCAGTACCACAAAAAATAATATCAAGATAGAAGATTAAGAACATATTTTGCTGGTGGTAAAGCAAACCATGGCATGGTTTTTATTTTCTTACCCATAATGTTCTTAATGCCTCAAGAGTAAAACTGCTTTGGTAAGTTCATACACAATCTATGGAAAAACAAATATGTTTAGTAACCTTTCACTGTATGACAATACTTCTTTACTGTGCCAACAAAATAATTTACATTAAAGTTTTGGGGTTTCAGTAGTAAACATTGCACATATAATTGCTAACATATGAGGTAGTGGTCTAATGTATATTAATCCACAAAATCTTCTCAAAGCTGCCGAGGAATAAAGAAGAATGTATTTCTCAGTGGAGAAAACCATCTTTCACCTAGGCATTTCTTGGTGAATATTTCAATGAAGTCAATCAATTTGAATCCGTAGGGTGCACCCAACTGCAAAGCAGCATGGATCAAAACAGCACCACTGCATAATAATGTGCCAGCAGTTCTGGATCTATGTTGTTTGTTCTATCAATGATCTGAAGTGAATAGCATACATTGATCTGCCAGCACATTGTATGTTAAGTGAGGAAACTGCACTCAGTTACTTCCCTTGAATCATATATAAGTATGGCCACTGGAAAAGCTGGTCCAACAATAAATAAAACCCAAGTCTTTAGTTAAACTATGTTTTCTTTACCAATACAATCATTCTGTTTCCATGTAATATTTTCTGTGGACAAGAAGTCTTTTATTGAGATCTGAACAACATGTGCTGAATAATTAGGTTAAATTTCAGTTCAGAAGTAACTATATGGATTTGGAATGAATCCAAGACTGTAATCTTTCTTTTTACTTAAATCCAAACACAAAAACAGTTTTTAGTGCCATTCTAGGCAAAATATTTGCATACTATATATAACTTGTAATGCAAGTGACTTTTTAAAATTGTTTCATAACATTTGATTTTTGCTTCTTTTTTTTCTTTGATAATCATTTAGAAAATAAATATAACAGGTTTCTTCTTTGCCAAAAATGCAAGCTATTTACAAAGTTTGATAAAAGATGACGATGGAGTACTTAGTTACTGTGCAAAAATGTAGGTATGTATCTGTATTGGTTTAGTTTGGATTTGTGCTTTTACCGTACAGCAACACAAGTTATTTAGTGCCAAGGTAATTGGAGTCAAGTGTCATGACAAAGAACAGACCATGGTAGATGACCCAGGCTGGTGTGTAGGATTCAAACCTGCACCCTTTTGGTCACAAGTCCAGCATGCTTACCACTCACCCTCCTATATGTATGTATGTATGTATGGATGTATGTATGTATGTCTGTATGTATGTAGGTATGTATAGGGTTTGATGACATGTCAACACAATACTGGCTAAATGGTACCAATTAAAATTTAAGATTCCAAAAATGCACAGATAAAGAATTGTAAAAAAGAACCCAACTCGGGGAAAATAAACTCTTTTAAATAAATGTAAACATGAAGTACTGCAAGATAAAAGATAAGGATGTCAAAATTACATGAAAGGAAAAAAAAAGTGTCAGATCATTAAAATATAGGATGGACAGACAACATCATAATGTGATATGCTTCACCTTATGATGGGTATATAATAATCTCAAAGACAATGAGAACATACTTAAACACTAAACTTCAATGGTATTATCAATTTCTACATTATGGAGATGTTATTTTGATCATAATAAGAAACCTATATAAATATTTTATTGCAGTTATGTGAATTTTATATGCAGCACAGTTCAGATAAAAGAAAGAAAATTTAACATTTGAAATTATATTGATGACATTAAAAATTAGCTGTGGTCTAACCGATTTACAAAACTTTACATTAAATTACAGGAAATGCTAAAATAAATACAAAAGTGGTATTTGCCATCACAAATTATTTAGCAACAGGATTGGCAATAATCTGAATGATAAGGACTGTATTTTTCTGTGGCACCATAAAAGCAAGAGATAAACTGAGCACTATTAGGCATTAGGTACACTTTACACATGGGTATCTACTGTTCTATAAATAGCACAGAGCATTTACACATGGGTATTTACAGTACTATAAATAACAGCATTTTACACATTGGTATTTACTGTACTATAAATACCACAGAGCATTTACTGTACCATAAAAACTATAAATACCCTAATGTATTTACACATGGATATTTAGTGTACTAATAATACTATAGAGCATTTACATGTTGGTATTTACTGTACTATAAATAGTATAGAGCATTTACACATGGGTATTTACCATACTATAAATACCACAGAGCATTTTCTGTACCATAAATACTATAAATAACCTAATGTATTTACACATGAGAATTTACTGTACTATAAATACCACAGAGCATTTACACATGGGTATTTGCTGTACTGACAAAACTGATCTTAAAGGACAGTAGCTCATATCAAGATCATATAGTTTGTTACTATTATTAGTAATACACACTACCGGTATATTTAGTAAAACAGAATGAACATTATGCCAAGTGAGCAAGGTAGAACTTAATCTACTGATACATGATAGGTATACAGAACTGTGTTCACAATGTCTGCAGTTGAATTTGATACACAAACACAATAAATGTACTTCTATACCTATAGGAATAGACCACAACTTTCTACAGCTATAGGGATTGACCATTTTCTACAGCTATAGGGATTGACCATCATTTTCTACAGCTATAAGGACTGACCATCATTTTCTACAGCTATAAGGACTGACCATCATTTTCTACAGCTATAAGGACTGACCATCATTTTCTACAGCTATAAGGACTGACCATCATTTTCTACAGCTATAAGGACTGACCATCATTTTCTACAGCTATAGGGATTGACCATTTTCTACAGCTATAGGGATTGACCATCATTTTCTACAGCTATAAGGATTGATCATCATTCTGTACAGCTATAAGGATTGACCATCCTTCTGTACAGCTATAGGGATTGACCATCATTTTCTACAGCTAAAGGGATTGACCATAATTTTCTACAGCTTTAGGGACTGACCATCATTTTCTACAGCTATAAGGATTGACCATCATTCTTTACAGCTATAGGGATTGACCTCACTTAAGAATCTGCAATCCATACTTTTCTTGTTAGCTGTCTATGGTCATCATGTGATGGTTTCATAATGTATACAGTATGACACACTTTAATGACATATTAAACACAGTTCTGCAAATATAGCAAGTCAATTATATGATAGAAATAAAACTTAATAGTTATTTTAGCAACTTCCTGTAAAAAAAGGAAAGAAAAGAAAAAGGAATGAAAAAAAACAATTAGTGTATAGGCTGGCATGAAAACAACAAATTCCCAGTCTCAGTTACATAATGTAACCCCTCAACTGTGAATTCCAAGTCTTGCTACCAAATCCAACATATATTCTGTTTGTCTCACTAACACAAGCATGAGGGGATATAGTAAGACATTTTTAGAACCTATAGTAGTGTTGCTAGTAATGTTAAACATCTGGCATTGAAGTTTTATCAGGGGAATATGTCAGCACCAAGAAGCATATGCAACTCCCGGTTATGTGCAACAGTTGTGATGTTAAGCAAGAGCTAAACACACTCTTTCTTCAATTAAATTTACCTAATTGCTGTGAAAGAGTATTTTCACATAAGGATTCCAGACTCCAACTTTGATGATCCCTGGTAAATCAAAATTTGCAATATTGAAAAATCTTAAATATTCATGGTGATTCATTTCATGGTTGGGATGTGATCACACAGCTTTGCAGGGATAAAATTTCATATGATAAAGCTTAATCTATCTTTCCCAATTTCAACACATTATAATTGTGGTGGATTAAGTTTTGTTAATATTCATTAACCACCAAAACAAAACCACAGAATTAAAACCTCTAACATTTTTGGTTTGACAGTATTGTCCTAACATCACTGTAAACATACATATTCAGCTGACTGCAAAAAGAAGGTCACATTGAACCAGCTAAGATACACAACACAGGTTTACTCATGGTTGATTTTACAGAATTTGTTGCTAACATGTGGAGAAAAAAAACTGCTAGCTTTTGTATACAAGACCCATGCTACATCTGTGCTAGCTTGTGTATATAAAACATTTATACTAGCTTGTGTACACAAGACATATACTGTATATTTATACTAGTATGTATTGCACAGGCTAATGACATTCTCTCATGCAATGCTGTAAGTATAAGATTTACAGCAAATACCCATGTGTAGTTTTGTCTTGTATAAGAATGCCCAAACTTGCAAATGGAAAATCATTTTTTTCTTAATAAGGTAAGAAAGCACAGAGTAAGTATCAAGTACTAATAACATTATTGATGTGCGATAGTGATACTGTAGCTGAGAGGAACAAAATATAATGCAAAATTAGAAATATAAACCACAGTATTGTATTAAAACATCACGAGTTCTACAATGCATATGGATATCTGTATTCATAATAGTAACAATTGTATATTTGTAATTTAAAGTTGGTTATATATATATGTGTGTGTGTGTGTTTCTACATATATACATGAAGTATAAATTTTACTTTTAAATATTGATCTGGCAGGCATACATTAATATCTATTAGTATACATGATGGCAGGTAATACATGCAAGTCATAAAACAGCAAAAAGTAGATCCATCATACATTATATGAGTAATACACATTACACTAGAAGATAATACATATATAATAAGCTGAAACAAGCATACATAATTACCATTACAAATCAAAATCAATAAATGTATCTGCAATAACTGAGATGTGAAATTGCAACAACTTGAACTAGATCTGTCCGAGTGCTAACAGAATAGCCCTGGCAATAAGCTGAACTAGATCTGTCAGAGAGTGCTTCCAGAATAGCCCAGGCAATAAGCTGAACTAGATCTGTCAGAGAGTGCTTCCAGAAAAGCCCTGGCAATAAGCTGAACTAGATCTTTCAAAGAGTACTTACAGAATAGCCCCAGCACTAAGCTGAACTAGATTCATCAAAGAGTGCTTACAAAACAGTCCCAGCAAAATATGAATAAACACAATTGTTAAAAAAATGGATCTCAGACAGACTCTGATTCTATTTTTTACAGGACACAATGTCTAGTCATCTTATAAATGCATACAAAGTTTCATGAAGATATCTTCAAGGGTGTAGTTCATGAACAGACAGACAAGCAAAATTCAGTATACAGACCAAAACTTACATATGCTGATGATGTAATTAAAATCTGTTTTGAGTTCAAGGGTGTCCAAAGGTCGTATGACTTATGATTACTTTTGTAGCCACAGAAGTAATGAGGACATAAATGGACATATGCAAGTTCCATTTGATTTTATAGGGAAAATTCATGGAAACTGTCACACTTTATTTTTTGACAGCTATTAGCTTGATAAATATGGAAAATGTAAATGAAGTTTGGAAAATCTTGTACGTATAAAAATATTTCAGTTCCAACTTTTGATAATTATGCATCTCTACTGCATGGTCAGTACCGCCATATTGCACGGGGAAATTTGAGTGATAATGCATCAGAGGACAGTGGAAGGTTTGTTTGTTTTGAGATCACTTTATGTTCACTTCAGTGTTATATAAACTGCAACTAAGAATATTATTCGAGCTAAATATTTTCATAAAAATACATTTATAACACCATTAAATCTTAAGTTATGTTTGCTTTTAATTCTTTGCCCTTTTACTGCCATCAAGGACTTAAGTTTGTGATGATTTCCATTCAGAGTGAATGAAGAAAGAATATGCTGCAATTTCTGGAACAAACACTTAAAAAATGATAAATCATGTTTTATCTGGGCCAAAAATTAAAAGCAAATTGATTCTTATAAAACTTCAGCATAAAAAATATTTGACTCATAAATAAACAATTTATGTTTGTTATCAAAGTACTGTTATCACTAATTTCAACTGGGAAGTACATATAGACATTGTAAATAAACAAACCCTGTCATGTCATTGATATCAATTGTGACTGACACTAACAGTGATAATTTGGTACTTTCAAGTGATTTATTTCATAGAAATACTTTTTAAAAGTTTCATTCTGGTGCAAAGATGTCTTCTACATACTATACATAATAAATAAAATGCAACATGAACTTTCCCTTTATCTATTACAGTAGAACCTGTCTTGAAAGACCACCCATTCTGCCAAATAATAATGGTTTCTCAAGACAGGTGGTCTACCATGACAGGTCATAACACTATATAATGAATATATCCATGCATCGAGAATGTGGTCTCACAAGACATGTAGTCTCTCAAAGCAGAGGTCTTTCCAGACAGGTTTTACTGTACCAACCAACCAACCATTTAGTATCAAATCTACAGAAGAAATCCAACTTCTAAGAAAATGATGTAACCCATCTGCACGATCATCAAACCTATGTAGTTAACCAGTCAGATATATTAGCAGGATTTCTCTCTATAAGACTGTCTCATGTTGAACAATTCTCTCTTATTCAAAAAGCTGTTAAAAAAAGTATTGAAAAAGGTCTAAAAGATGGACAAGTCAACCACAAAATGCATGATGCATCATTTGGTAGGAGTTTGTTCTTAAACACTGCAAAATTTAATATCAGAAAATTGTGTGATTTTAGTTTGCTTATGAAAATTGGAGTATTCCATTGGTAGAAATGTTAAAATACATACAAAAAACCAATGTGATTGTACCAACTTTGAATAGTAGACTAGGACAAAGGCAAACAAGAAATCGAATAATTAAAATATACAATACTTTTGATTAATAAAAATACTATTAATTAATATGATTACCATGTTATCACAATCTAATAACTAACTAATACTGTGCAAAGTACTTTGTTCCCTATAAGTGGAATAATCAAAAAAATAAAATGAATGCACCTGATTATGCATACTAACCAGACCTCTTACAACATGCTGCAAATTGTAACATTTTAGTGAATTTAGTGACCTAAGTTCTACTAAAAATGATATGTTCCCTGAAAATATGTGATTAAATATATTTTAAAGGAAGTCTTTTGGTGAAAATCCCATGTTGATAAGGCCAAACATTCAGGGTAAGCCATAACAAAAACTGTCATTATGACCACCATGGCAGTCATGTTGGATGGTAGATCAACAACATTTTCATTAAAGCCAAAGCTCATGTTGACGACTTTCTGCTTTGTAGTACAGTCCTACCCGTTTATGTCGACATCCTCGGGCCCGAGGAAATATTGTCAACATAGGCGGATGTCGAGATAAGTGTTTGGGGGGGGTCTGAAAAAAGATACAAGTTAAATTTGTCAGTAAGGGGTGACCTGTCGTCAGTAGCATTTACATTTTGAGAAAACAAACAATGGAAATTTTGAGTACATGAAGACACAACCAGTGTGAAATACACTTGTATATTGACAAATTACATTTTGGTTACCTTTGTGTAATAAAATCCACAATAAAATATTGCATCGGTCACATCCTGATATGAAAAACAATCACTACGATATTCAATGTCATTAGCACATGGTTGCATAGTTGTTATTTACATGCTTCAAGTACATGTACATGTACTTAAATTGGCCTAGATTTTGGTCAGTCTATTCCCATCTTATTGAGGCTACCAAGGGGATGGGGCTATTCACAGGGATATGAAAACAAGTCAACAAGTTGGTTTAAACAGCACATGTATTTAGTTACAGAAGTCATTGTGAAAAGTACACAAAAGCGAACAAGAGATATGCGGCTGATATGATTAATTAAGGCGTAATATTGACACATGCTAATGAGGTATTAAAAGAAAATGATTCTTGCAATACAATATTGTAACAATGTCAGCTCAAGTGGTATACATTTAAAATATGTCCCGGAGATAACAAGTTATGAATTTAATCTGCGTTTTACACTGCCGTTGGTAGCCATCGTAAATATAAATAAAGTTAAAAAGGAAACTTTCACAGCACAATAAACTTGTTTTAATCACCGATCACTTTGGAAAATGTAAGAATTGATCAGATTTCATTGCTTTTATTTAAAACGCCGCGAGAGGCCAACTTTATAGGACCAAACAAACACCTATTTTTTATCCGACCATGACATTAAAGCCTGGCGGCAAGATCAACTAATTGTTGAATAAATTGGAACTGGCAGCTTGTCGACATAAATGATTAGAAAACAAAGGATTTGTTCAAGCTGGGACCAAGGGCTTCTGTCAGCATAAATGATTAGGCAGGACAATTAAAGCATGGCGGCAAAATCAACTAATTGTTGAACAAAGTATAGGTTGCAATTGGCAGCTGGTCGACGTAAATGATTAGAAAACAAAGGATTTGTTCAAGCTGGAACCAAGGGCTTCTGTCGATATAAATGATTAGGCGGGACAATTAAAGCCTGGCCGCAAGCTCAACTAATTGTTGAACAAAGTATGGGTCGGAACTGGCAGCTTGTCAACATAAATGATTAAAAAACAAAGGATTTGTTCAAGATGGGACCAAGCGCTTCTGTCAACATGTACATTTATTTTTTATCTCGATGTTGACATAAGCATGACAATTTTGGTAGTAATAGTAGACCAAGGGACCAGGACTTTGCTTTTTTGTCGAAATAGGCGGCTTGTCGACATAAGCGATGTCAATATAAGTGGGTAGGACTGTAGTAGCAATAACAAGATTTTTAAGATGGCTGTCACAGAGTACATATCAGATGTCAGATTGGCACCATTTTCATTTAAAACCAATTAGATATCAAACTAAATTTTTGGTGAAAACCCTATGACCATATATGACCATCCATCTATTAGAAGCAATAACAAGATTTTCAGGTATTGGCCAAACTTGGCACAAGTTTCATTTAGGACCAACAAGAGATTTATGAAGTCTTCTGGTGAAAATAACATTTCGATATGGTAAGTAGCTATAAGATTTACAGGATGGTCATCATGGTGGCCATACTGTATGTCAGATTGGCACCAGCTGACTGTCATCATGGTGGCCATACTGTATGTCAGATTGGCACCAGTTGACTGTTGTCATGGTGGCCATACTGTATGTCAGATTGGCACCAGTTGACTGTCATCATGGTGGCCATACTGTATGTCAGATTGGCACCACTTGCATTAAAGACTAACTAGACATCATACAAGTTCTTTTGCTGAAAACCCCATTTTGATATGATCATCCATTAAGGATCCATAACAAAAACAAGATTTTCTAGATGGTCACCAAACTTATGCTAATGGACAGGTAACTGGATGATGAACAATGGACATCTGTAAGTTTTCTGATCCAGGACTAGTGGAAATAACAAGGTAACTGACTGACTTCTGTTACTTTAAATAAATGTTTGTGTTCATGTTTTGTCTATAAATTCAATATCCCTAATTGTAGGCAGTGTTCCATGTTATTTATATTTTGAACAACACTTCACGTAATCTGTATTGACATTGCATATAAATACTTTTTATTAGGTAGGGTAAAAGGGCAAGATAAATGTATGCCTAAATTCTGTCTTCCCCACCATATGACAAACTGAATTTTGTCTTTCCCACCATATGACAAACTGAATTTTGTCTTTCTCACCATATGACAAACTGAATTCTGTCTTTCCCACCGTATGACAAACTGAATTCTGTCTTTCCCACCAAATGACAAACTGAATTCTGTCAAAAAAGACTGCAAAGGCATGGAATTCATCCATTGTTTATGCCTTGCATATTCCTTTTAGAATGTCTGCAGCACATTTCGTCATCAAAGAAGAATCTTCATCGGCCTCTTTCAGTTCAACATTTCTCTTAAACTTTCTCATGTGAATGAAGGTGTTTGACTGATGTGATCTCTGAATGGTCAACACCAAACTGCTTCATAAAACAATACACAAATCTTTTACATAAGAATTATAATCAGCCATCACAAACATTTATGTGACCTACATGCACCAATGATGTGGTTCACCTACACAAAATTATAGCTTACATGAAAATTCGAACATGACAGAGGTGATCATAATGACAATTTGAGGTTAAAAACAGAAATGATTCGAACAAAATCAGAATGGATAGAATCTCTTGTTTTGTGATGTGTGGAAAATGTTGTAAGTCATACTCTTCAATAAATGAAGTACTGTTCTATGCTGTACAGATTTCTTATTTGTAATAAGCAGCATGTACAGCAATATATGCTCTACAACATGTCAAACCTTATCTGACAACACAAGATGCATACACTTTTTGCAGACAAGACACAATTTAGCTAATGAATCATCACCTGAACTCTAAGTAAAATGTTACATATTTTAATATTAAAATAAAACAGCTCAACTTTGTACACCAGTTTCCACTCATACTGAATGTACTGTATAAGTCGACCTTCTTTTACTAAAACGTTTATTAATGCAGAGTAGGGGTAGTCCTACAAGTGAGACATACAATTTTTTTTTTTTTAAATCTGACCTTACTCCCTTAGTTTGTAAAGGCAAACTTGCTTTGTTTTACCAGTTCACAATGTTTTCATAGAGCTGCTAATTTCATAAATCCAAACTTAATCTCCTAGCATGTAAAAGCAGCACTGCTTTGTCTTCCCAGTATGGACAATCCTTTGATTGTGCCGTGAATCTAATACTTGTTCAATGTCATGTTGAGTCCCTTTGATCATACAACACAAATGACACCTGCTCAGCTGCAGCGATCCTTTGATGAGATCTCAAAGTGATGATCAAAGTGTCTCTTACAGAGCCCAAGCTCATCCTCTATATAAATAATGGTCCAAGATCATGAATTGTCAGTACTGATGCAACATTTAAGTTGAAAGTTACAAACTTTGCAGAGAAAAACAACAACAGTGATGCAGAACATGATTTTGGTATGTCGGAGAAACAGGTGCATGACTAGTGCATAAAAAAGTCAGTTCTAGATGATAGTATCAAGCATCTGAAGAAGATGCCAGTAAAAATGGAAAGCCCATATGTGAACTGTGAGTTTGGTTGTTGTTGTTGTTGTTGTGGGGCTTAATGCCATTTTTCAGCACACGATAGGCTATACATGGTGGCCAGTATTAATGGCGGAGGAAGAAACTGGGAAATCCCCGGAAAAAACCACCGACCCACAAGAAGCTACTGGCAAGCTTTCTCACATATCCACATTCGCCGAATCCTAGACTCGAACCCATGCAGACAGAGGTGAGATGGCAGTGATCTGTAATGGAGAGCGTTTTAGACCACTCGGCCACTCGGGGCCCCGTTAACTGTGAGTTTGGTTTGATCGAGTTGGTTCTACAGCAGCATCAAAATGGGCATGCGTCATCAGAAAAGCAATTTATTTTTATTTACATGCTAGGACATTCAACTGTGCACCCAGCTGGAGACAAAATGGTGACTATAAGGACTTCAGGAAATGAGAAACATTTCACAGCAGTATTGAGTTGTTTAGCAAATGGTAAGAAACTGAAGCTACTATTTGTGCTGAAATAGAAGACTATGCCAAAATAAAAGTTGCCAAGTGGAGTGGTTGTAACTGTTAACTTTAAGGGCTAGGGAAAAGAGACAATTTGTTTTGTCTGAAATGAAAAAGTATAGAACACTAGACCAGGCAAATTGTTGAAACATAAGACATTGCTTGCATGTGACATGTTTCAGGTGCATTTGATGCAATCAGTAAAACAGAAGTTGTGGCAAAATCGAATATACCAAGCTGTGATCCCTGGTGATACCACGTCGGTACTGCAACCATTGGAAGTTTGCCTAAACAAGCCGTTCAAGGCTAATATGTGTAAACAGTGGCACAAATGGACTGTAGAGGAGCCCAAAGAATTGACAAAGGCAGAAAATGAGAAGCATCCTGGAATTGACTAGTGTCTCAGTGGGTGTGTAATGCATGGGAGGAAATTCCAAATGAGATGGTTGTCAAATCATTTAGAAATGTGGTATTCCGAATGCAATGGACAGAGAACAACGAACTCTTCAGTGATTTCATTTGAGAAAAGACCAACACTTAAGCACGCACAGATAACAGTGAAGACAAAGAATCAGAGTTGAATGATGATTCAAATGAGGAATCAGAGTCAGGTGATGTTTACAATGACTGACAGCAGAGGAATTCAGAACTTTATCTGGTAACTCTGATGATGAAATGAATTCTAGGGCTTTGAACCAGATGACATCAGGCGATGTCACTTATAGGATACCGTGAATAGCAGAAGTGTGGACTTTACATTAATTGTTTATTACAAGAATTCAGAATTAACATATTATGAGATATTGTAAATTGCATCATTCTGGACAATCGTTTAATACCCATATATGACCTATTATTCAATGCATGGATTTATTATATCAATGGACTGAAAACATTAAGCATTATGGATTTCATTATATGAAGTTGAATAAAATGTAAGTTGTCAACTTACATGTACATATTCAATTCAATAATACAAATGTAATTATTCTATACTGGTTTTGTCTTTATTTGTCCTATCTCTCTATCCAGTTTGACTTGTTTTTTTTTCCTAAGTGCAACTTTGATTCAGTGATGACATGTCACCCCTTACAGATGGATCTGACCTTGGCTTTTAGGAGGGTCATACAGAAATGATCTTTTTGCATCCTTAAAATGGGAGAGAGGGTTGACTTATAGTCAAATCAACTTATAAGCAAGTATGTACAGTACACAATACTAAAACAGACTCTTAACTTGATCCCTATACTAATTCAAGGAATTAATCTTCCACCATACAGCAACCAAACTACATCAATAAAAGAAAGATGCCTATAATAAAATAAATGATCAAATAATAGCATAAGCTTAGCCATAGGAAGATGTGTATTCACATTCATTTGTAACTGAACAATACAAGAGACCACCATTTTGCCAAGCCTGCCTTCTATTTTAGTTAGAAAAGGTATATATAAAACGAATGCAAAAACAAAAATATTAACAGATATCACTGGCAATAACAATACTGCATCAATATAAACATAAAAGAAAACATGGTAACATCAATGGTCTGATAATTATCATTAAATATCATCAGAGCATGAATCGTGACTATTGGTATTTTCATTGTATTTATTCTTGATTTAACAACAGAAAAAAAAAAATTCAGGTAATTTTTGTCCCCCACCAACCATGGCGAGATCATCAAAATTGTACAATAATAAATTTTGACTGTGACCCTTATGAAAAAGCTGTAGAGGTGCTGGACAGAAATGAAAATCTCCAAGTTTCATAAGCCTGTTTCATAAAGCATTGGAAAAATTGTGCACACCTGTGGTTGGGGGACTAAGAAGAGAACCAGTTCAGTGACCTTGACCTTGAAGATATGATTTTTTTTTTACTCTGGTACATGGCATGCCATGAAATGAATGAAAATGGCAGAGACAAAAAATATATGCCATGACGGACTTTAAATTCATCAGGGCTTATGGAGTTTATGAGCAATTTCGATTTCAGTATTTTCCACATGTGAAATACATGCTAACTACCTAGTCTTGGTCATCAAGTACTTATAGAGAAGGATTCCATCTTGTAACTGTTAAGTATGAATTTATATAAGAGATTTATGATAAAAATAATTCTTTAGTTATATAAAGTAATAAATCCATAGCATGGTCTAAAAATAAAACAAGCTGTAGTTTCTGAGAAAAAAAAATACAAATAAGAATTTGTACTTCTAATTTAATATCTATCATGTGAAGTGGGTCATTCATACAAGTTTTGCTAAAGATTTCTTTTTGCATCACTTACTTCAAAGATGCATTTGTCCCTATAATCAATAATAAATATTCTTGCTCCATGAAAATTAATTTATAATCTTTTATCTAAAATTTTATTTCTCAACAATTTATTTAAAAAAGCACAAAGAGCAAAAAGCTAAATCATAACAAAAAATAACTACAAACAGTATCCAGAAAAACAAGGACAAAATTAAGCTGCAACAAAAATATAAATAAACACTATTATCAGAATAGGTCCTGGTCAATTGTTGAGAGATCAGGCACTGTATTCCTGTAACATTTTGGCAAGAAGTTTAACCTAAATGTAGAGGTGTTAAGGTCCAATCCATAACTTTATTAACATAAAGATAGAGGGCAGTTTATACAGCTGATTATCACAGCTTAACAATGTTTTTCCTATACTCAGATCCCTATACTAGACTGTATAATTTCCAATACCTAGGTTCATTCTGATTATCATATCTCTATTTGGGGTTCCCAGTGTATGTCTGAGTTTCTTAACACAATGTTCCAAGAATACAGGGCCCAAACTTGTACTTGGTTTCTGGTTAGTCTAGTCCAATTACTATATTTATCTGATTCCAATGCACACCCATCTGCAAACAATTGAAATCCAGGTCTGTCATCGTGTAATGTGACAGCAGATAAGGGTCTGTTCTGTTTGCCTGAATGTAAACCTTGTGGTTGAATCATACAATGGCAGATCTGGGTCTATGCTGTTTGCAGTTGGGTGAACCTATAAAAATATAAGAAGAAATATACTTGCAAGAATGTACAACAGGCCGCCATGAAGTGGCATAGAACTGAACTATGGTTTGAAATACTCCTGTTCTGCTGATTTCAAGTTGAGCTCCTGTGTCTCATCAGGTGGTGTGGCTTGTCTGAGAGGACGATGACTGGAAGATTTCTCATCTTCCGATGAAGTGTCATTTACAGATACATCCTCATCCTGAACCTGCGTAAATTGCCGTGGTGTGTTTGCATAGCGTCTCACACTGTCCATTCTCTCCAGAGGATATCGATGTGGCTGAAATGGCTTGGGAGATGGTACTCTATCATATTTTTCATTACCATCCTCTTTTTGTTGACTCATGCTATGGATCCTTGACCTTGGTGCCATTATCACATTATCTACTGGAATTGCGTCTTCATGACCAACTGTTGATTCGTGGGGCATCTGATTATGAAATTAAAATAACATAAATACAGTAGCTTGTTACTACAAGATACCTCTGTATACCAGCCCCCTTTGTAAGGCAGGTATAGTCAAGGATCCCAGTACATCATATATTGGTGATACTACTTATAATGAATCCCTATATAATGAAGTAGAACACATAAAACTATTTATCCTGTACCAAAGTATGATGTAGTAGTAGAACATGTACTAATACTATTTATAAAGTACTCCTGTATAACAGTAGTACATGCAGCACTATTTATAATTAACCTCAGTATAATGTAGTAGTACATGTAATAATGCTTATATATAATGTGTCCAGTTTAATACTGAGTACATACTATTTATAATGTACCCCAGAAAATGTAGTAGTACATGTAATACTATTTATAATGCACCCAGTATAATGTACTAGTAAATATTTATAATGTACTCAGTATAATGTAGTAGTACATGTTACTATGATGTAATACTATTACAATGTACCCAGAATAATTTAGTAGTACATGTAACACTGTTCATAATATACCCAGTATAATTTAGTAGTATATGTAATACTATTTATAATGTACCCAGCATAATTTTGTAGTACATGTAATACTATTTATAATGTACCCAGCATAATTTAGTTGTACATGTAATACTATGTATAACGTACCCAGCATAATTTAGTAGTACATGTAATACTATGTATAATGTACCCAGCATAATTTAGTAGTACATGTAATACTATGTATAATGTATCCAGCATAATTTAGTCGTACATGTAATACTATTTATAATGTACCCAGCATAATTTAGTAGTACATGTAATACTATTTATAATGTACCCAGCATAATTTGGTAATACATGTAATACTATTTATAATGTATCCAGCATAATTTAGTCATACATTTGAGACATTTTTAATGCACCCAGCATAATGTAGTTGTAATGTTATTTACAATGTACCCAGCATAATGTAGTTGTATTGTTATTTACAGTGTACCAAGTATAAAGTAGTATTATAAGTAATGTTATTTATAATGTATCCCAGTATAAAGTAGTAGTATAAATAATGTTATTTATAATGTATCCCAGTATAAAGTAGTAGTATAAATAATGCTATTTATAATGTATCCCAGTGTATAGTAGTAGCATATGTAATGCTATTTATAATGTATCCAAGTATAAAGTAGTAGTATATGTAATGCTATTTATAATGTCTCCAGTATAAAGTAATAGTAGTAGTGTAAGTCATGCTATTTATAATGTAACCCAGTATAAAGTAGCGGTATATGTAATGCTATTTATAATGTATCCCAGTATAAAGTAGCAGTGTAAGTAATGCTATTTATAATGTATCCCAGTGTATAGTAGAATAAATAATGCTATTTATAATGTATCCTGGTATAAAGCAGCAGTATATGTAATGCTGTTTATAATGTGTCTCAGTATAAAGTAACTTTATCTAAAGCAAAGTATACCAATAAGGCTCACACTGTTGGGTGTGAACATGGAATTACTGTAATGACAGACAAGCAGAGTCCATTCTAGAAGGTGTGACTGCACAGTTCATGCTGATTTTCCAAACACTGTTCTGAAAAACCAACCAAATGTGCAAAAACCATGAATTAAATTTGCAAGCTCTGTCTTTATTTCTTTATTAAATCCTTCCTATAATCAGAAAATGTTCTTCTTTCTCTCAATTGAGGGGAGAATTTCTCTCCTTAATTTTCAGTTCTAGAATAGACCCAGAATAAAAGCACTATACAGAAAATCCTGATTTGAGCAACTGCTGCTTTGTGCGATCACCTGTCATTTATGACCAAATCATCATGCATTGATGTATTTTATTATATAAATGTACTATCATAATTGACCACATGTTGGGACCAACCAGCAGCAAATATGTTTTGGCAAAATGTCTCTCAACATTGCAATGAATGACCATATCATAAAACCAGATACAAACACCATAGACTTTTATTTAAACCATGGCAAACACAGTCATTGGTGAAGGTCTGCATTGTTTTGTGAGAATTTGCAAATCACTTTCGAGTGTATCATGCAAAGTTTGAAAAAGCCATTGATCAGCCAAAGACATACACATGGGAGCTATTCTACAGTAAGTGATTTTAACAAGGCTAATCTATACCCGAGTGTTAATGTAATGTCCACACCCCTCATGTACTACAATCAGTTGGAGAAGACTAATCTGTTAATTAGTTCATGTCATTATCTGAAGGGGCCATTAAGATCTTGACAGGTATCAAAAAAGGTCAAATTAGCTACCTAGTAAGCATTTAACTAGATTGTTATGGAAGAATTTGCAGGCATCAACATGACACTCAATTCACTATTTTCGCATCCGAATAGATGAGGACATAACACATTCATTACAATTGAATTTAAATAGATGGACATACTCATAACATAATACACTTCACCTTATACATACCTGCCATAACACAATAATTTTGGTCTCCCAAACACACCAATACAGTCATGTTTAGAAAAACATACTTTTTAGTAATTTTTTAATTTACAAAAAAAAAAAAGCTAGAGTGAAAGAAAGAAACATTTTTGGACCACCATTATATATGTCCCTAGCATGTAGTCTGTATAAACAGTAAAGAGTTTTTTGCTCAGAACCATGTAAAACTATCCTCAAGGTGGATTATACAACTGATTATCACAGAGGCAATTAAATGGTAAGGCAGTCTGATATGAGCAACCATTATTTCAAAGATTACTTAAGTGCCTGAGAATAGTTAGACAGGTAAGTTCTTTGAACAATATTATAGGAAAGCCCATTAGGCTAATTTGCACAGGTAAAGTAAACAAAGTGGAACAACCCAAGTCATTTGAAATTAGGTAAATCAAAGAGGTGTGTGTTGAAGAACTCAAGTTATTTACACATTACTGCCTTGAATAAGAATGCTAAAGCCATCTTTATTAAAGATGTGCAACTTCATTATGAGTGTCAATGTTTCTTTGAGGTTGTATTTTACTCCACATATAAAATGCAAAAACATAATTGTTTCAAAAGTCAGAATAGTGTTCATGTGTGATTTATTTCTGAAGGCAAAATATGAAAACATAGCTGTGATTCAGGGGTCATGGATGAATCATCTGCAAAGTAAGCAAAGCCCAGTGAAACTAAATTTCAGAACTTTGTGATGGAGTTTGATTTGGTAAAGTGCAGTAGCAAGGGGCAGCTATTTTTTATAAACACCATATTGACATTAGTCATTCTGAAGTGTATGACATCCGCTGACATGGCAGCACCACTCAGCATGTCACAGCAATGCAGATGCAGAATAATTTTTTATGCTGAGAAAAATTTAACATGATCTTTGCAGAATTGTGAGCAAGAGTACCATCCAGACTCTAATAAGTGCCAAGTTGAACAAAAATGACATGTGCATTACCTTCAGCCCCCTCCACTAAACGACTTATAGCAGCAAAGTCTGCATCTAATTTAGAAAATATTTGAATGTCTAATGGAATATAGAATGGAAACTTAGCGTCTTTGTTTATTTTATGTCTATGTGGTTGTGATTATGTGGGTGTGGGCACATGTATGTGTATGGTGATAATATCTGACAGTGCTATCAACTATTTTTGGTTTGTAAGAGTATTATATGCTTAAAAAAAAAACGTTATTTCCTTTATATCAAATTTGAATTCCCAGTAATTTTCTATATTCTAATATAAAAAAATAACTCTAAATTGGATGTCACTTTTTTGGTGTCATGAACACTACACCCCCCACCCACCCCTGAAAATTGTGTGTGTGTGTGTGTGTGTGTGTGTGTGATTTGGATTTTTAACATAGCTTAACAATTTTTCAGTCATATCACTATGATGTCTGCAGGGTGGCAGTTGAGAGTGATGTCTAACACTGGGGTATCATGCTGCAGACATGTAGCATCATGCCCCATCCAGTCACATTATTCTGATACCAGGTTGACCAGTCCTAACACTAACCTCTTAATGCTAAGCACCTAGCAAGGCAGCTGTTAGTACCATTTTTACAAGTCTTCGTTTCGACCCTGCAACCTCCCGCATCCAAAATGGACACTCTAACCACTAGGCCATCAGAGTGGTCCCCATGAGACTTCAAAACATGCTTTTGTCCATCCAATTATATAAGTGTGGCCTGATGGCTAGTGTATAAATGGAAGCAAAATTTTCTTCATAATGCTGAATATCTTAACTATTTACTCATCTTTCAATTCTTGTGAGGAGTGATGTGTCAGCTTGAGCACCTATTAACTGTATGCCTATGTGAATGTAACAGTATGCATACTAAACTTTGTGGGGATTGTTATGGTTGGGGTGAGGTGCTCCCAGTGTTTTATTTAAACTATTACAGAAGTCCCACCAGGCTCTATTTTGTTGGAAGTTAAATTTAGTGAAAGACAGATGTAAAGCTCCGAGCCCCCAGTCAGCAATGCTAACGGTTAGATGGTTAAATATACAAAAAAGGTTGAAATTCAATGAATAACAATTTAAAAACAATTCAATAATCAAATGACTCTAATTCCCAATTACACTCCTTCCGCTCAACCCTTTAATAAGCCTACTGCATCACTTGATTAGCAGTATGAGATTGATTTCCACCTGTCCTTGTATTTCTACTCCTCTGGTGTATCCTTCTCTCTCCTATTTCTCCCAATTCCTTCTTCTCTCCCTCCTCGACTTTTCTCCAAATTCCTTCTCCTCCTTCACTTTCTCTAGATTCTTCTCCTCCTCCTCCTCCTCCACTTCTCTACCATGACTACTCTTCTGTCAACTTCGACTGTCTCGGCTACAGCCTCAATTCCGTCTCCAACTCTTGAAGGCTCGGAACCCAATGGAACCCAAAGTTCTCTGTCCCCTAAAAAGCTTCCTTTTCAAAGCTTTGTCTTTGCTTAGAATCTACCTCTAAGTTTTGCCGCCAAATTACAAGTGGCTTTGTTCTCTGAGTAAACCTACTGATCTGCAATCCCTCTAGGCGAGTACTAAATTTTCGCTTATGAGTTTGAATTAACATTCGAGTCAGAATTGTAATCACATCCTCTATCTCAATTCCGATTGGAAATCGCTGTGAACAATGTCCCTCTTGCTGTCTGTCAACGTGGGGACAGATAAAAATACACCCCATTCACCACGTGGACTTCCTTTTGATCTTTGGACTAATCTTTAACACACAGGTGTGATACCTGCAAGCCTTTGTTTAGATGGTGCAATCTATCACCTTTGCCAATTCAAGTTTTCCGGTCTTCGGCTGGTCATGTAACTTTGTGTAAGAGTTCAACACTAACCCGCAGCAATCTTCAGACATCAAATACATGGTCACAGTAATATTCCCAAGACAGGTAGATTATAGCTTATACATGACTTTATAGATGGGGCTTAGCAAACATTACAAACTTTCAAAGACATTATTTTTTTATTATTATTTAATTCTGAATATGCCCTTATTCTTATTAAAAAAAAACATGATAGGAAAGCAAACATTGAATACACACCTCTAATTACTTGAGTGATTATGTTGCAGATTTCCAGACTAAATAAATACAAGGCTAAGATGGAATACCACTTACCAACATGGCAGGTGCCCTAAAGACATAGGAGAAAGGATAATGCAGCAGGTTCAGGAAGGACGCAGCATAAAGATCAGCATATCTCATCACTTGAGACGCAAAGAAAGTCTGACGAGATCCTGGAATAAGAAAAGCGGTTAAATCATAGCTTGACTTTGATAATTAAAAAAGAAAAATCTTTTTTTGGAATTTATTATTCCCCTTTAATTAAGCTCTTCATAAGATTTGAAAAAGGCTGAGATAATACAGAACTTTATTTTAATGTAATATAGCAAGTTTCACCTAACTGAGTCATGTATGGCCTGTAAATATCATAAATACCAGTAAATGTCAAATAAATACCAGTAAATGTCAAAAATGACACCTTCACAGCGCTGACACTCCTAAAAAGTGACACATTTACTGGCAAACTAATGTTACAAATACAAGTAAAAGTCTAAAGTGACATTTAATGGTGACATTTCAGATTCACAGATAAATGTGACTTTTACATTATTGCCAGTAAATGCCATAAACATCGACAAATGTCCCACATAAAAGTGAAACATTTACCTGAGAGCCACTAATGTTACAAATACCAACAGTGTCATGAGTGACAGTCAATGGTGACACTGCATAAATGTTGTAATGTGACATTTCCTAGTAAATGTTATAAACACTGGTAAATGTAACACCTAAATACTGACACATTTACCTGCAAGCCAATTAATGTCACAAATGCCAGTAATGTCACAAGTTGCATTTAATGCAACTCTGCATGCAAGGTTGCTGTGAAAGCCAATTTTTAAGTAAATTGTGTTTCTCCATAAATACTTACCCAATCATAATAATATTAGAATATTAGCCTGCCACTTTGCAAATCCAGCCTTACTAAAGGATGAAAATCATCTTTTTCTGGCTCTACCATAGAGACATAGGACAAAAACTCTTGCCCATTACCTCCCCTTGCCACTACCAGGTATCACTAGATTTTCAGTTGAACACTATACTAATGAGGATGCATGCATGGTGGGGTGGTTGGGAGGGTTTGTAAGTAATGTGATTGGGCAAGTATTCTCGGAGAAACACAATTTACTTAAAAATTTGCTTTCTCCTTCAAATACGTTCCCAAATCACATTAATGTTTGGAAAATAGGTAATAGAAGGAGAGGATGCTGAGCATCCAACCTCTAATTCTGGTATCCTTCTAGCTTGATTCCCTATTCGAACAACAATTCATTCTCCTAATTACATAAGCAACACTGCCTAGAGTTCCATGGTCTGTGACCCCTACATATGGTTATGAAGATAATTATTGAAATCTTCTTACTTTTAAATTTTCACTGGCAAATCCAGCAAAGCTGATAGACTGTGTTGATTGTTTTAAGTGGGTCTGGTGGTCTGTTGGATTGCCACCACCAGACCTACCAGATTCAAGGTTTGTCTCTGTGAAGCTAAATCTCTGAGATAAAAACTCTAAAATGTTGACTATGCATGCCAGCCAACAGCTTCTACTATATCTCAGATCAAAACATTACACTGGAATGTGAGGCTCACAGAGATCAATCTAATTTCATGAGTGGTAATCTTCATGAGGTGACTCTGATCTTGTGAGCCCTCCGAGTATGCCAAATGTATAACCATGAAACAAGGGCTTGAGGGGTAATATCCTGTTTCCTGGCTTTCACTGGAAGAAAGAGGTACTTGTTTGTATGACAACTTGTCTCTGTTCTTTTCAAGTAGTGCCTGAGTATGCAAACAGGATCTTGTGTGTCTATGGAGGAGAACGAGCGAATGATGACTCTTCGATTGCTAATAGATGGTAACCTATGTTTGGCTTAGAAGCCTGGCTGTGTCAAGAGGACTACTGCACCATCCAAACTGAAATGAAGATAGTTCAGGTTGATGGAACAGCATGTAGCTGGCTCACTCTGCATGCTGAAACTAAAGCTGTCAGGAAACATGTTTTGTACGATAGTGAAGTGAAGTGTCAGATAAAGCCTCAAATTTCTTTGAATTGAGTCATGTTAAAACCCTGGACAGATTCCATTTTGGTCAACTGAGATCAAAAATTGGCTAAAAGATCTGACAGATCTTTATCATGCCAGCTATCACATCTACCATGATACCAGAATGTCTGATACCATGTAGTGGTGGCCTTTGATAGCACACCACTCCCTCAATAACTCACGCCCAGGTAACTTGTGAACCCACTTATAACATGGGGTCAGGCATGGATCCTATTTTTTTAAACCAGAAAATACCCCCAAAAAATTGATCCCTATTTCTTGAACTTAAAAAAAATAGCGATCAAAATTGGTAACTGAAATGCAGATATATCACTCATTTTATGGTCGAAAACAGTAGATATGACATGGAAATTTTAATCAACATTTTGAAATAACCTATTTTTATAAGAAGTCATATATTTGGTTATATTTTCTTTCCAAACAACATTCTTAGTACACTGTAATTAAAGATATTCAAGGAAATTTTGATCAATGAAATTGTCACTTATACTTAGTGTAGGCAGTACATTAATATTTAACTGCCAATAAAATATTTTTTATTAAGTGAAATTTGGGTTTTAATTCTATCTTTTAGTTCTTCTTAAGTGTAATCATCATAAATGCAATGTGTATTTAAACGTAAAATGTGTAAATCTACCTAACAGCTATGTCTGCAAGCATTTCTCTGAAACCCTAATTAAGTGCCAACCATGTTTTGATAACTAACTTGCAGCAGTATTTGTTTTATTGTTGTACTGAATTAAAAGCTGGCCTCCTTTGTATTATCACATTAATTATGTCTTTTGAAACAAATAAAGGAGGTGGAATAAAAAAAGAATTTAAAAGGCATGCAAAGCCTACACACTTAAAATCTGGCAGCCCCAGTCGTATGTTGGGTGAACTCACTTCAGTTGATCAATCGAACACTGTTATAAATGTTACTGTGTATGCAACATAAACTGCCTTAAACTAACCGACTCATTCATAACTATGATCAACGATAGCAAGGCAACCAAGCAAAATGAATACTTCATAAAATAAAGAGCTTGGTTTCACAGATACAGACCACTGTGGGCAAGTGATTTCAGAGAATTCCTGAACTGGCACTTAAAGATATCCTCAAGATAAAAAGAATTTTCATTATTACTTTAATGAAATCATGACATCAATATTGTACTAACTGAACAATACAAAAACTGAGTTTCGACGTAGGAGATTATCTCACGAAATAAATGTCACTAGTTTTTGAAAAAAAGGAATCTTATTTGGTGGTTTATCAACAGATAGTCTAGTTCCCGGCTACATGGACTCCCGACTTGGTAGTATACTATTAAATACCACTCCAGGAACCAGACTAGTCAACAAAACAAAGATCAGTGATGTAATACACAGACGTTTTCGCTCACACATGATGCTTGTTGAAACCAGTTGAAACAATCTTTCACATGCTGGCCATTTTGAAAATAAATGTTATTTATGCAGAATAATGAACAACTTCATTAGAAAAAGAGCGTTATTAACAATTATTATTGACATGATTGTTAAACAAGGATTCCGTCATTAAACAGCCCAGTTCCCTACCCCCCTAGCAGTTTTTTTCAATATATAAGCAAATTTTTTAAAATTTTTGGACGTCCCTCGGTAACTCGCGCCCTCGCTTATAGTGCAGTCTATGTTTGTGGACCCTGTTTACCTTTCCTGGATAAAGTGTCAGCCATGACAATGAGTCTGCTGGGAATGTGTCTGATCTGTACGTTGATACAGAGATTGTCGCATCAACGTAGAAACTGCCATATCAGAACACACAGGCCACGTGATTGGGTGCACCCAGTTTGAGGTAGGTCACTGCTATGGAGTTGTTGGGCATAATGAGGACCACTTTGCCTGAGAGGCGATCCTTCCAGAAGTGAAAGGCATTGATGAATGCCTTCAGTTCTAAAAGTTTCATATGCAGAAGCAGCTCCTCTGGCTCCCATGTGCAATGATGGTAGTGAAGTCTGGCAACAGGTAAGCACCCCAAACGTACATACTGGTGTTGGTACATACCATTATTTCCCTAAGGTCAGCCACCCTGGGTTGCACCACTGATGCAGGAATGATTGTATCTCAGGCATGATCACGACTGTTTGATTGAGGGGACTTGAAATGAGGAACCACTGTGCAAGCAATGTAATTTGTAAGGGGCGCATAAAAAGATAGGCAAGCGGGATCAAGTTTGATGCCGCATTGAATAATCAGAGCAGTTGCAAGAACTCTCTCACTAAAATCAAAATTGTGTTGGAAAAGGACTCCACAAGTTTGATGATCCTGAGTATGTGAACACCAGGAAGCCATACCAGATTCAGATTGGTGATAAACTCCATATCCAGATGGACAAAAAGCTGGGATGGACAAGGGTCAGACTTTTCCCAGTTCACTAGAACGCACAGATGATTTAAAAGTGAGAGAAGATCGTTTCTATCCTGGAGTAGAACAGAACACTTATGTTTCTGGAGGATGTCATCCAGGTACACTGCCATTGTTGTAGATGAAGTCCATCAGAACAGGGTGATAATGAAATCCATAATCTTGATAAAAATGTAAGGGCTGATGCTGAAGTCAGTGGAGAGGATTTTGAACTGATAAAAGGTGTCATGGTAAGCAAAACAGAGAAATTTCCATGATGCAGGGTGGATAGGGATGAGAACATGTGTCAGTCAGATTGAGACTGACAGCATACTCGTCCCATTAGATGGAGAGACAGATTGAACTCACTGTCTCCATCTTGAATTTTAGTGGTGAAATGAATTGGTTGAGACAACATAAGTTGATGATCAACCTCAACTTGTCATTCACCTTCAAATAAGAAACAACCTTGAATAAAACTGGTAATTGTGGTCTTTGCACAATCTCCACTACCTGTTCTTCCGTGAGTGAAAGTATCTCCTGTTGTAGAAAGGCATCCTTCTGTTGATCTGATGGTATGTCCATGAAGAGGGAGAGGAGGAAAGGGGATAAATGAAATCCAAAACCCCTCCAAAATGACCTGGATCACTCAATTGTTCTGAGGGAATAGGCAGATCCACTGAGCCTGAAATTGCAGGAGATGGCCACCCACAAGTAGCCTATCTGCAGGCAGTGAAGATGGTTCGTTATTGTTTAGAGATAGGAGGGTTGAAGGCAAAGAAACTTGCTTTTTAACAACTTTGTATGGTTGCCTCCTAGCAACCCAAATAGTTGCATTAGGACTAATATGCAAAGAAAGACAAACAGAAAGACAAACAGAAAGATAGACACATACATACACAATAGTCATCCATATAAAATGCTGTAGGCAAAAAGCAATTATTGGAGAAACAGATACAGAGATACAGAGACTATAGAAAACACTTGTTGAAAGATAAGAAATGTAATCAAAATATATCTGCATAACATCATGACATAACCTCTAAAATTCAGAACCAATTTCTGTCTGAGACACAGACACTTATCACTGAGGCAGTACTTCCTTGACAGCAACTGTCACAATTTTTGTGATGTTTACATTCACTGTATCAACAATAAATGTTACAACAATGAAAAGAGCCACTAAATGTCACAAATGCAGATGTGCGATATTTACTAGTGTTTGTGATACTTAAGGGCCCTGCAGATGTGTGATATTTACTAGTGTTTGTGACACTTATGGGTCCTGCAGATATGTGATATTTATTAGTGTTTGTGACACTTACGGGCCCTGCAGATGTGCGATATTTACCAGTGTTTGTGACACTTACAGGCCCTGCAGATGTGTGATATTTACTAGTGTTTGTGACACTTACGGGCCTTGCAGATGTGTGATATTTACTAGTGTTTGTGACTCTTATGTGCCCTGCAGATGTGTGATATTTACTAGTGTTTGTGACATTTACGGGCCCTGCAGATGTGTGATATTTACTAGTGTTTGTGACACTTACGGTCCCTGCATATGTGTGATATTTACCAGTGTTTGTGACACTTACGGGCCCTGCAGATGTGTGCTATTTACTAGTGTTTGTGACACTTACGGGCCCTGCAGATGTGTTATTTACTAGTGTTTGTGACACTTACGGGCCTGCAGATTGTGATATTTATTAGTGTTTGTGACACTTACGGGCCCTGCAGATGTGTGATATTTCTTAGTGTTTGTGACACTTACGGGCCCTGCAGATGTGTGATATTTGCTGGCGTTTGTGACACTTATGGGCCTTGCAGATGTGTGATATTTACTAGTGTTTGACACTTATGGGCCATGCAGATGTGTGATATTTACTAGTGTTTGACACTTATGGGCCATGCAGATGTGTGATATTTACTAGTGTTTGTGACACTTACGGGCCTTGCAGATGTGTGATATTTACCAGTGTCTGTGACTCTTACGGGCCCTGCAGATGTGTGCTATTTACCAGTGTTTGTGACACTTACGGGTCCTGCAGATGTGTGATATTTACTAGCGTTTGTCACACTTACGGGCCCTGCAGATGTGTGCTATTTACTAGTGTTTGTGACACTTACGGGCCCTGCCGATGTGTGATATTTATTAGCTTTTGTGACACTTATGGGCCATGCAGATGTGTGATATTTGCTGGTGTTTGTGACACTTATGGGCCCTGCAGATGTGTGATATTTGCTGGTGTTTGTGACACTTATGGGCCCTGCAGATGTGTGATATTTGCTGGTGTTTGTGACACTTATGGGCCCTGCAGATGTGTGATATTTACTAGTGTTTGACACTTATGGGCCATGCAGATGTGTGATATTTACTAGTTTGACACTTATGGGCCATGCAGATGTGTGATATTTACTAGTGTTTGTGACACTTACGGGCCTTGCAGATGTGTGATATTTACCAGTGTCTGTGACTCTTACGGGCCCTGCAGATGTGTGCTATTTACCAGTGTTTGTGACACTTACGGGCCCTGCAGATGTGTGCTATTTACTAGTGTTTGTGACACTTACGGGTCCTGCAGATGTGTGATATTTACTAGTGTTTGTGACACTTACGGGCCCTGCAGATGTGTGCTATTTACTAGCGTTTGTGACACTTACGGGCCCTGCCGATGTGTGCTATTTACTAGCATTTGTGACACTTATGGGCCCTGCAGATGTGTGATATTTGCTGGTGTTTGTGACACTTATGGGCCCTGCAGATGTGTGATATTTACTAGTGTTTGACACTTATGGGCCATGCAGATGTGTGATATTTACTAGTGTTTGTTACACTTACGCACCCTGCAGATGTGTGATATTTACTTACTACTGTTTGTGACATTTATGGGCCCTGCAGATGTGTGATTTCAACTTTTGTTTATGACACTTATGGGCCATGCATATAAGTGATATTTACTAGCATCTGTGACACTTGAAGGCCAAGCAGATGTATTACATTTATCAGTGTTTGTGACTTATGGGCCTTGAAGATCTGTGATATTTACTAGTATTTGTGAGACTATTGGGCCTCACAGATATGACATTTAGTTGTGTTTGTGACACTTATGGGCCCTACTGATGTGTCATATTTACTAACTGTAAATTACATTTGCATGATTCAACTTCTGGTGTGCACAAGGTAAATAATGAGATAGTGGACAAGTGCTGGAAATGACCTGGTTCAAGAGTCAGTGCTGGAAATGATGTGGATCAAGTGTCTGTTATGAACTAAATTCACAAGTGAAATAAACTGCAGTTGTGTTTCCTGTTTTATACTGAAAATGCATAATAAACATTAGTAAATATGAACTAAAGTTTTTCGAGATGTAAGTGGCCTCAACCGAAAAATGAAAAGTGCCTCCAACAATTGTGGGGTCACCTAGGTCCCAAAATATATGTAATATAGACCTTATTATTATTATTATTGTATTATTATTATTAATATTATTATTATTATTATTATTCAGGTATGATTCTTAATGGGTTAGATCCTGACAGTAAAGCAAACAGGTAAAAAAATTATGAAGAAATGGATCATAATGATTTGCAAAACTTGACCAGCTTTGCCTTCAGCAGCATAAATTTCCATCTGTTGCTGTGAACATTTGAGCTTTGCAAACTGTGTGTGTCAAATATAATGATCCCAAAGGTTAATAAAAACATTTTTATTTTTTTTTATTTTTATAAAGTCTACACACCACTCCTGAAGAGGCTTCCCATAATTCCGTAAGACATGTCCATTTCATGGGTAGCTTCCTGAAACGATGATAAAATTTAATATTAATAACGCTAGCCATTACTGTACAATACTAATCGGTGAAATGATGATAAAATTTAATATTAATACTGCTAGCCATTACTGTACAATACTAATCGGTGAAATGATGATAAAATGTAATATTAAGAACAGTACCCTTTACTGTACAATACTAATTGGTGAAATGATGATAAAATTTAATATTAAGAACAACAGCCTTTACTGTACAATTGCAATTGGTGATCAACATTTCTTATCCTGAATTTCATTTCAAAAGAGTACACTTCATATATCATATAAAAATTAATCATATATAAAGAATGAGTGACACACCTCAATGCAGAGAAGAACCAGTGGAAATTGAGATGCATTCCAGAAGCCCCTTTATCTAAGACAGGGTTCTGAAACACACAGTCTGCAGGCCGCATGTGGCCTCCCAAGCAGTATCATGTGGCCTGCAGAATGACTGGTGTCACAAGGTGTCATGAGAGATAACAAAGGTGGTGCAGCCCTTTGGCCATCAAAAATGCCCTCATGCGGCCCTCAGGGTGGTTTGAGTTTGAGACCCATGATCTAGAATATGACTGTAAAGTAGTCATTCTTAACTAATTGTCAGCAACCCAAAACTGGATTGCCATGCTGTTTTGAGTGGGTCACCAAGATCAACCTTAATAATTTGAAGTGGTTTTTTAGCATTTGATGAGTTGTAAGGTTAACAGCACAAATATAATCTAGGTCACCTCTCAAAAAGGTTAAGATAAGAACTGTTGTTGTGGAGGTACAAATTGTTGCAATTATATTTGTTAATATCAGTAAGTTTTAAACTTCAACAGTTTAAACACATCTTTATGAAAATATGTCATTGAAGGTAACATAACTTGAAATAAGGTTGATTTTATTATCAAAGATTTGACTAATACAGTGCCAGATGCTCTTAATGGTACTGTATTATCAATGCAAAGAATTACACTTTTTTAACCATTCTGAAAGCAATGTTTGTCTTTTTAAAATAGAAAGACATCAGATACAAACAAGATTTCATAGTTTACATCCTTTGTATACAGGAGAGATGTCAATCAAAATCTAGAGAAGTAGACTGACTTTGTTACAAAACAGCAAGCCTTAAACACCATATGAAATGTAATTTAGTCTATCATTATCTGATTGCTTTTAGTCACAAAATATTGCGAAAGAAAATATTTAAGAGCATTACACAATGGTTCAGTTTTGAAAATTAGATTTTTATCTGGATGATAATCTTTATTTAAAACTAAGCTTATCAGAATTTGGTAAAAAAAACAAAGAGGTTCATGTAGGATAAACAAAGAGGTTCATGTGGACCTCATATCACTCATCAAGAAGGTTGACATATGTCATGTTGTGAATGTAAATTCACATGCATACTCAAACAGTAGAGGGGAAAGACATGCATGGAATATAGTTGCTACACTGTCTAATAATGCTGGCATAATTTATCTTCTTTCCTAGGCTATGTATATAAAATCATCCATACATTCAGCATCATCTCCTGGATCATTCCTTGCCTCTGGGGACTAGGCACTGAATCATAAATTAGAAACTGCTCATAGTCCTCATCTTTAATGTACATAAACTTATATAGCATTACAACAGGAGTTAATCTAAGCAGCCAGCATCATTTTCTGCATCTGTCCTTATCCCATCCTCCCCACCACATCCCGGGGTCCTGAGTCATAAATTGGAAACCACTGAGATTCCCACTTAAGGAAACTGCATTGGCTTAGTGGTTAAGGCATTGGACTTGTGACCAGAAGGTTTTAGGTTTGATATCAACCACAATACCAGCCTAAATTGATGACCAAATTTCTCCCCTTTTTTTTGTGGGTCATTGATTTCTTTGCTTTTAGTTATTAAATTTGGAAGTGTTTCAAGAGTAAAGCATATTGTTTTTATTCTTATTTATTCAAAGCTAAAAATATACATTTAAAATAATTTGTGAATAATCACAATGATTGTAAGAAGTACCAAAAATTAATGCACAATACTCGTGACGACATATAAATGATACGTTTCAAGTAATTTAATATGGCAATACTAACAGATGTCTAACTCAATTTACCAAATTGGTCAAACCTGCTTCAAAGTATTAAGAATTTCAAATGTGATTAAGTTTTAGCAATAATTCTCAGCAAATAAATTTATAAACTTGTACTAGGTTTATACAAGAAATATGTTCTTAAAGAAAAACCTTTTTTACTGCATATAATTAAATCTGTGAAGAAATTTTGATACCTTGATACATTTAATGACATGTGTCTGAGATTCTTTAAGTTGTTCTGTTTATAGGCTACTTTGAATTATTAGGAAATTCCCCCATAGCATTTTTCCTTACTTAAAACCTCTTTATCCACAAGATAATAATAAATCATTGCTATTTTACAAACCAATTTTATAATTATATTATCTATTTATTATTAACTTCAAGTGTTACTTTTTATATTGATATTTTATATTTTCATCTGTTTAAAGTTTAAATTATTGTCTTATTCTGTTTTTGTGTTTTTTTGATAATTAGTTCCACTGAAATGTATGTGTTCTAAAATGAACTGTTTATCTTAAATTTTTGGCCAGCAAGGGGAAGAACTCTGTATAACCGAAAACCTGAAATTGGAATTTTGGTCTTTTTATAGGTTACTTTCCTTGCTTTAATTTAATAAAAACTGGAAGGTAATTATATGCCATGTACCATGTGTATACATGGTTTCAGCAGAAAATTACTATAACTGTTTCTATTTACATTCTACAAGTATTATAAACAGTAACCTCACTCATCCTGATGAGATAAGCTTACATACCAAATCTGTTGCCAACAAATGAACCCATCTGAGATCTCGATGATGATAAGCTTACAAAGTCAGATCAAACTCCATGCATACATATGGATGCTACCACATATCCATTAATCAGATGCTAAACTGCCTCATTTAATATGTATGGATATTGCTCATACATGAACTCATCTGAGATCTTAATGATACAAGCTTATTTAGTCAAACCCAGTTATCTTGATTATGTCAGGGGTATCCAAAAACTGCTGACATAACTGGGTCCCGAGATATCAGGGCTAGTTGACAAATCTACTGCAGGACAATGTTTATGTATCTAAAGTATCAACAATGAGGAGTTTTGCTTTTTAAAAAAAATGGCATTACTAATGCGCAAAAAAAATAATAGTTCAGGCATGCGAGATTGCAGAAAACAGAAGATTGTACTTTTAAATCAGACTAAGTAACAAGTCAGAAATTTTTTAATTGGATTTGAATTATAGGCACCATTGTACTAAACTTAATAATATCTCCAAAATGGAATAATGAAGTTTTAGAAATAATGTTTCTAAAATTATTGTAATACCATGAAAATTGAGTTGTAGTTTGCTTTGATGGAAGTGACCTTACACCCTGTTTTACACAGCTATGATAATCTTGTTAATATTATGGAGTAAATGGCAATTACACATCAAAGTACTGGTATAGCTTCCAGGCAAAATTCCCTCTTAACCCAAGCCAGTTTTAGGGTTTTAATGATTAAGTGCCCCAGATTGCTGTTGGAAAACGAAACACAAATCCGCAAATTATAAACAAGGAGACGCAAAAAAAAAAAACAGCTTTCCAGTATGTGGAAAATTATTTTGTTCAGTGAAAACACAAAACTAAAATAGATCAATGATGATCTTAGTGGATCTATATTAAGAATTTTAGCCTTTATTATTACTCTTCTTTCATGAACATGTAACAGTTATGTGAACAGATGCTGGTTATGTGCATACCTTTTCATAAAGATTACCACAGCTTTTAGAATCACTTATATCACTGAAAAATTTTAACTCCTGAGTGCGTGGATCAACATAAATGAAACAGCTACGTATGTCTAGCTGAAATGTGATCTGGAAGAATGTGATTTGGTAGAAACAATGAATAAAGCAAAATCTGCATCTAATATTTTTGGGAATAAACAAGGATTTAAGTGATGCTAAGCATGATTTGCACTGTGTAAATACTATTCATAATAGTACATCCCGGCCTCCTGGCTAAACTCAACCTTCCGTTGAACTATGAAGTCTTTATTTACCTTTATTTAATATCATATTGGAGAAATCAGAAAATATGCACAAGCAAAGTGCTGGGACACGGAAAATGTATTTTTTTTACATGCATTTAAATTATAGGATATGGAAAAACATTTATAATTTTCTCGTGTCCCAAGATTTACAGCCATTATGGTAGTCAACAAACACACTTTAACATTTTAATGTTTAGACCTCCTTCCAGGCTTTTATTTTTTCCTAAATTATTTGGCTTATGCGCGTGTATATATGGTAAGGCTGGAAGAAGAAACTGCCTGCAGGAAAGTGGATGCCTCTACTTTCTGTAAAGCAGCTTTATCTTCCAAGCTTACATGGCAAGTCTGATAAAAATCTTGCAAGAAATATGGTTCCTATGATGTTCACTAGCTCAGTCAATCAGATGTTAAACATCTCATAAATATACATGGATATCACTAATACCTAACTCATCTGAAACCATGGTGATACAAGCTCACATACCACTTAATTGTATTAGAAATATTGACTCTAAGAGTGTTCACAAGGTAAACAAGTCAGATGAAATATCACACTAATAGCCAAATGAGCTAAATATCTCACTTATAAATGTGTACCAGAGAAAGAACATGCCAGTTTACCATTTTGCAATAACATCTGCAACATGCCATAGAAGCTAAAAAAGTGGTGTTCTTCACTTCTTTAATAATTGTGTTGTAAGTTGTGTTTAATATTTTCATTAATATCACACAGGCATGAGGATTTAAGATGTACTAACCCTGATGCTAGTTTGGATCTTGCTGATGTCTGGCTTGTGAGGACAGCTACTGTCCAGATTCCTGAAAAATATACATAGAATCAGTATACCATTCCAAGATGGCAAACTCAATGTATCAAGCTGGACTAGATTCATTTATGTCTGAAACAGATGTAAGGAAAATGATTTTGATGAATCTGCTGGTGGAAGGATTCAATATAGGATTAAATGATCATGGTTGGGTATTTATCGATGTGTAAATTTTACCTAATCACTCATAAAGTAAATAAAGTCCAAAGGACTTTATGTAAACTTTGTGAGTGATTAGGTAAAATTTACACATCGATAAATAAAGTCCAAAGGATTTTATGTAAACTTTGTGAGTGATTAGGTAAAATTTACACATTGATAAATACCCAACCATGATCCTTATAATTTCAATCTACTTCTTTTCTAACATTGGATCAGCAGATTTAATCAACAAAACATTCACTTTTATGTACACTGAAGTTTCCATTCATTAGCCTCTTAACTGCAATAGAATACGTAGCCCTATCTTTGCCAGCCAAGATTCACAGATTCTTTATACAGTGATATGGGGTGGAATGTCATAGCAGGTCATGCCTGTGATATATTATTATGATCATTATTTTAATATATAAAAATGGATGTTGCGGTTAAACCAGGAATATTCCTCTTTTTTTTGAAAATTATTCTTGCATGTGGCATGATTTATTATAGCAACATCGTTGTTACTTTCTACACATTTCGATCTTTCAAAAGCAAAATCATGTCCATTTTTAGTGAGATCCTTTGGTTGACATATGACCCTGACCTTTAATAACCACTGCTGTAACATGTTGTCAAGGTGAAATGCAATAATTTCTGAAGACTGGCTTCTAAAGCCTGCCAAATGCCTTCTTCGGCATAAGGGGTGAGTGTTGGAGTGAAGGAAGGTCTGTGCAATTACAGTTTTAACTTCTAATGGTCGATTTTAATCTGTGGCTTGTCATTTTTGATCGGAAATCACAGGAGTGGGTGGGTGGGAGCGTGTTGTTATTATTATTAGGGTGTAAAGCATTGATATAGATAAAACTTCACATCAAATGATCTGGAAACAGGGAACCAAATGTCGTCTGCAGAAGTTATTGACGTGTAAAATGTTCCAGATCAGTATCACATGACTGTTTACAGCCAATCAAAATGTAGAAATGCAGTCAATTCATAAAAATTGGAATTATTCTTGATTATCATCATTTTTCTATACATCTAACACAAATGGTTGTCCATACAGAAAGAAGAACATTAAGTGGGACTACCAAACCTAATAATAGAAAATATGTGCTTCCTGCAGGTGAATTTGGCATAATGACAAGAGCCTGTACTGCAATCTCATGCATGTCATGGCAGGTTAACCTAAGGTGAAGCAAAGCACATCTTGTCCATGTGCTGTTGCGTCTTCTGAATAACACCTCTGGAAATTCCTTCAAGGTGATTGATTGTTGAGTGCTAAGTCCTGGGCAAATATTTTAACAACATCAGAAATATTCTGGAAATATTATACAGTAGCATGACCATTAATAAATTAAAAATCAATTAAGCTTTTGTTGGGATATTCAAAATTTGGATAAGACTAACTTTTATGGCCAGTCATGGGGCATCGAATGGACTATACAATAATTTTTACCTATCAATTAAAGCATTTAAAACAGAAAACATCACAGACCAAGAACTGCTGTCAGATCAAAATCTGCACTATTCACTTGAAATGATAAAGAAACAGTGTAAAACTGGATCTAATGGTCCACTGTGTGTGTGGTCAGATCATAATATGCACTGTTCGCTTGAAATCATGAATACAACAGTGTAGAACTGATCTGATGGTGCATTATGCATTGTCAGATCACGATCAGGCTTTTCATTTGAAATCAAAATAAACGTGTAAAATTCAAACTAATGACGCATTATGTGTGTTGTCAGATCACAATCTATACTCTTCGCTTGAAAACATAATTAAAGCAGTGTAGAACCCAATCTGATGGTGCATTATGCGCTTTGACTGGTCACAATATGCACTGTTTGCTAGAAGACATAAATAGAACAGTGTAGAACCTGATATGATGGTGCATTATGTGTTGTATATTCTGTTACATCACAATACGCACTGTTTACTTGAAAATACAACTAGAACATATGTAAAACCTGATCTGATGGTGTACTGTTTGGCTTGAAGGCATAAATAGAACAGTGTAGAACCTGAATGGATGGTGCATTATGTGTACTGTCAAATAATGATCTATACTCCTCACTTCAAATCATAAATGGAACAAACCATTTAGAATCAGATCTGACATATATGTATATTGACATATTATATATATATATATATATATATATATATATATATATATATATATATATATATATATATATATATATATATACTTGCAAGCATCAATACTTATTCACAGAAAAGCACACAAGCACATCCTGACTATCCTTAGTATATACACTGGCAAGTATTATTACTATCAATAGAAACTGGGAAAAAGATACATTACTTCTTTACAAGACATGCAGAATGAAATGATGTTACTGTGCACAGACAGTTGTGATGATTGTGTTAAAAAATTATGTACTTTTTAAATTGGTTTGATTTTTTTTTTTATTCTGAGGTGAAAACATCACAACCTATAAATCTGATTTGACATTGTTTGGCTGTTTCACGTATGTTTTCTTGGCTGTCACATGTATGATACACATGTTACAGTAACAGATTGTGGTTATTTGTTGGTCTACATTATGATGATGCTACCATGGACCTAAGAAGCCCACTCCAGATGCTAAATATGTAAATTGCAATTACCTGGTTAATCACATTGTACTAATAATTAAACAGAACTTGTACTGACATGGATAATATAATGTAAATTTTGTACTGTATTTTTTCCAAAGCTAGGTGAGAGAAGTTTTCAAACACTGATGGAAGGCATTGCTAATCCTGGAAGAATTCTCCTTCTGCTTAAAGGTTAACAAACATGAGAAAGTGTTTCATGGGTTAAGAAGGTAGGTTGGGTAAAACTTGACTATAATACACTTCATTATAACATGAATATAGATATAACACATGTATGAGAAAATCTTTCATGGGTTAAGGTAGATAGGTAGAGTGAACTCTACTATATTTCATAATAACATAAATATAGATACAACATATGTGTGAGAAAGTCTTTTGTGGGTTAGGAAGGCAGGTAGAGTGAAACACCTCTATAACTTTGCAATGACATGAATATAGATATAACACACATGTTGCATGGTCCCTTAATTTGTACAGCCTCTTTATTAACCTACCCTGATTCTTCATTTACTGCAATGTTTTATTACCAAAGTAAATGGGAAGGAATCTGATTTCTTGATCTGATGAGATGTGTTGTATTCTTGAAGAAACAGGTTTGTCTTTCTATAAATAAACAAATTAGTTAAGAGCTTTGATCTGTGAATGTCCATTGTAAATATGTTAATAGTCCTTGACTGCACTTTCTTGTTAGCTTGTCATTTTTTGAAAGATGTTTGCTCTTACAAATAAACTGATAATTGTTTATTTAATTTGTATTGAACCATGAAAAATAATGCTTAAAATTCTTATTTTTCATTGTCTTCAATGCAATGTATAAACTGCTGCACAATCCTGGGTAAAGAATAGAACACCAATGCCTGCTCAATCAACTGGCAGCCATGCACCAAGCAATGCCACTGTCGAAAAAAGATTTATCACACAAATTAATAAAGTTACCTACCTAATAAGTAATTTTGGGCATTTAAATTACTAATTGCTGCTTTATTAACAATTTTGAAACAAAAGACACCTTTATGTATGTGTGGCTTTAGTGTACTGTCAGCCAAATGTCACTTGATCCATCGACTAGCACAGGCTAAAAATCAATTAATTCGTTGGTAAACAATAAACTGTCATCAAAATCTGTCCTTTACTCAGTGGAATGAGATATTTTGTAAATGAATAAACTGCAAAGGTCTGGAAAAATCACTGACTGTTGTCAGGTATTAGTCAGGGGCAGATTTGATCATTATCACATACATGTACAGGTACAGCCACAAACCTCATTCCAGCTCCCGACCACCACTTCATCTTACCTCTGTAAGTTAATTCCATAAATATATCCCCACATCATGTCTTTCATGAAAAGTTTGAGGTCATCATATGATCAGCGACTTATAGTAAGTCACTGATCTTACTGGTGTATGCTTAAATTCTGACTCAACCTTTATTATTCTCTTAAAGTGATGTCAGAAAAATGCAGCAGACATCAGTTTCAAATCACTTACATACACAGGCCACATGCCATTGTAATGCTAGGCTGTTAAATACACTATTACTTTAGTTGGCCACTGAATGGAACTCAACCATTTAAGTTTTAGGGGTGGAATGATCTACTTTTATAATCAAACATTCGACTCCATGTTTTGCTGAGCAGTACTGTAAAGTTATATTATCTTCATTTCATACTGTACAGGGCTTACTTCATTTATTGTTACTTCTGTCTGTTGGAAAGATTTTGGAAAATCACTCTTAATTAGGGCTGTTCCATTTAAACATACATGGTACCCAGGGAAGGCAGTATTTATAAAATATACGCCAGGATACTTTGATTTCACATAGTTCATATTAAAATGATAATTCTAAATTGCATCTATGGGTGAGTGCCCCATTTTAAAAGTGCCTTCCCTGTTTTAATGATTTCGGAAGATTGCTCTTAATTAAATGGTGACTTCCAAACATGGATGACACTAGTTCAGATCTCATGTTACACCACATGTATTTATAGAGAATCTCTGAGCTGGCTTCACACTTGTTGCTACATTTGTCTCAAGTACATCAAAAAGTCAAATACCTGTAAATGAGCTATAGTTAACTTATTTTTATTAGCCTAAATACAAGTTTGTTATCAGAAACTCATAATGCCTCATTTGGGCATTTTATTGTCAGTCAAAAATCTGTCGGACATGTCCAGCATGAATATTCCCCAAAAATACCATATAGTGTTTCATAAGTTAGTGCGAGTTTATTAGCAACAAATTAAGAATGGAATCTCTCAATGGAATTATTATTCTTCTTTGAGTAAATTTTCAACAGAATTACTGATATGTATAAAATGAGATCAGTTTGTGAGTACACATGCACTTTAACTATTTACACATAGTCAGTTGCCAATTTTCTTATATATATATATATATATATATATATATATATATATATATATATATATATATATATATACACACACACATACCAATGCAGTACACTCTCTGCAAAAAATTACATATTACACACCTCCCCCTTGATGACTCGTGCACAGTGGGGTCCACAAACATAGACTGCACCATAAGCAAGGGCGCAAGTTACTGAGGGACCTCCAAAAATTGCAAAAATCCGCTTCGACATTTACAAAACTGCCTAGGGGGTTGTTGTTGTTAGGGAACTGGGCTGTTTAATGACTGAATTCTCGTTTCACAATCACATCAATAATAATTGTTAATAACGTGCTTTTTCTAATGAAGTTATTCGTTATTCTGTATAAATAACATTTATTTTCAAAATGTCCAACATACGAAAGATCATTCCAACTGGTTTCAACAACCATCACATGTGAGCGAAAACATCTGTGTATTATGTCACTGCTTTTTCTGTTGATTAGTCTGGTTCCCAGAGTGGTATTTAATACTATGCTACCAAGTCAGAAGTCAAAGTAGCAGGGAACTAGACTAAACACCAAACACGATTCCTTTTTTCAAAAACTAGTGACATTTATTTTGTGAGCCAATCGTCTATGCCGAAACTCAATTTTTGTATTGTTCAATTAGTACAATATTGATGTGGTGATTTCACTGGAAGTAATAGTGAAACTTCTTGTCATCCTTGAGGATATCTCTAAGTGCCAGTTCAGGAATTCTCTGAAAATCACTTGCCCACAATAGTCCGTATCTATGAAACCAAGCTCTCTATTCTGACGAAGTATTCCTTTCGCTTGGTTGCCTTGCTATCTTTGATCACAGTTATGAATGAGTCGGTTAATTTAAGGTAGTTTATGTTACATATACAATAACATAACAGTGTTCGACTGATCAACTGAAGTGAGTCCACCCGACATAAAACCGGGGCCGCTAGATTTTAAGTATGTAGGATTTGTATGCCTTTTAAACTTTTCTTTTATTCCACCTCCTTTATTTGATTCAAAAGACATAATTAACGTGATAATACAAAGGAGACCAGCTTTTAATTCGGTGCAACAATACAACAAATACTTCTGCAAGTCAGTTATCAAAACATGGTTGGCACTTATTAGGTTCTCAGAGAAACACTTGTGGACATAGCTATTACGGTAGATTGACACATTTTACATTTAAATACACATTGCATTTATGATGATTACACTTAAGAGGAACTAAAAGATAGAATTAAAACCCAAATTTCACTTAATAAAAATTATTTAATTGGCATTTAAATATTAATGTACTACCTACACTAGGCACAAGTAACATTTTCATTGATCAAAATTTTCTTGAATATCTTTAATTACGGTGTGCTAAGAACATTGTTTAAAAAGAGAATGTAACCAATAATATGACTTCTCATTAAAAATTGATAATTTCAAAATGTTGATTAAAATTTCCAGGTCCTATCTACCATTTTCGACAATAAAATGAGTGATATATGAATGTTAAGTTACCAATTTTGATCACGATTTGCTTCAAGTTCAAGAAACAGGGATCAATTTTTGGGGGTATTTTCTGGTTTAAAAAAATGGGATCGACACCTGACCCTGCATTATAAGTGGGTTCACAAGTTATCAGAGTGTGAGTTATTGAGGGAGTGGTGTAGATACGTAATCACTGTTTTAAGTATTTTTGTTTAATATATGCATCAATTTAAGTTGATAACTGGGTCACTGAAGCCAATATATATATTTCATTCCACCACTATGTTTTATGTAGCCAGAAGGATACATGTCGTATTTTATTCAGTTAACTGACTTGTCTCGACACATGCATGACGTGTAACATGATGTCACTTTGTGGATTCCAGCCATCATGATATCGAGTCATTTTACTGTATGAAGATCTTGTTAATTATCAAACCATGATACCAGGGACACCAGAAACAATAATGGCAGCAAGGCATGCTTCTTCACTCTTACGTCTACCATTTTTGCTGATTATGCATGTAAATTTCACATTATCTGACAAATTACAGATATGAACTTTACCTGTAGAGCTCTCCAATCATGATGTCCAGCTCCTCCAACTTCTGAAAGAGCTGTCGTTTATCAGTCCAAACCATAAGTTCCTGGGCAAGTTCTGGCACAACAAGGAAGGTTCGCCATCCACGGACTTTTTTGGACTTCAAGATGTCACCAAATATATGGTCACCCACATACAGGACTTCTTTATCATAAATTCCCATCATCTCGGAGAAGACCTCAACTGACCCTGAAATGCACATTTGTCACAACAGGTTATTAAAAGTTCTTTTGTCAAACATTCAACAATTTTTAGTATGAGGCCCAAGAGGGTCTGATATCACGCATCAGGCTGATAGACATCCAAGGTACCACTGCCATAATTAATTTTCGTTTTCGTAACCTCTAATTTTCTGTATACAATTGATCCATAAAATTCATCATTATTTTTGCATACTAAAATTCTGTCTCCCAGGTAAATAGAAGTTGAAGTTTATTATTAAAAATTTCTAATTCTTCATATACATTAAGTATAAAATAGGAAGACTTACATGTCTGAGAATTAACTTATATATGCGAATTTTGTACAAAAACAGCAGAAATAAAAATGGTTACTGAAAATGAGTTGTACGCTACATTTAATAATTACTGATATTTTTGAGCTGATTTCTCTCACTGAAAAGTGTACATGAAAAGATACCAGCTATTCTGAATCAAACTGAAATTACTACAAGAACTTTTTGTACATCTAAATCATCAGTTATTAATCTTTCCAATCATATTTAGATACACAACTAATAAGTGTTGACAAGTATTTACAATGATGCATGTATTCCATTTAGCAGATCATAATGCAAATCGTAAGTAGTCTCAAATACCATACGCAAGTTAGTGTCCCTTTTTATCAAAACAAAATGACAATTCTATATATGTGAGCTTTGTGTTATAGAAATCAAAACTCCTTGAAAATGAACGCAAACAATGAAGCAATCAAGACTTAATGAACTAGACTACACATTGTGTTTGGTGATTTTCAGTATAAATATATAAAGCTTTTATGAATTTCTTGTGAAAACAGTTCACCTTCAGTATCAAGATTCCCACTTTATATAGAGTTGTATGTTAAAACTTAAATCAGTTCATTTATGAGAACACCCATTCCGACCTACAGACATATATGCAAATGAAAAAGATAAATTACACTATATCTCATTTTGGGGTTAAAGAAAAACATTCCGAACATGTGGGTCTTGGAAATTAGAAGTCAAGATTTCCTATTTTTGGGAATATACTGGCCAAAGCATGTGGGGTTTTTTTTCCCTTTTTTATCATCTACCAAATCTAAAAGAAAGGTTAAAATTGATCATTTTATATAACACAATGTACAACAAATTTTACTTTTTATACCTCTCTTAGAAGAAATTCAGTTTACTGTGCAGTTTACATAATGAGGTACACATTAAAAATTTAGGCACAAAAGATGTGATTTAACCGTTCCTCAAGTTTTCTAGTCTTTTATGAGTCACACTGATTAGAATCCACATTTTAAGAAATCTGCTGCTTCTGCATCCTAAAAGATACAAGCAGAATCTTTACAGTACGCTGACCCCATAACCTCCCTACTCTATGGACATAGTCCTTTGTTTCACAGGCCACCACGTAGTCCTTTGTTTCACAGGCCACCATTCAGTCACTGGTAGTTAAGTGCAAATAGTTTTACCATAATTAAAATAGTTTATTTACATTAATTAAATAGTTTATGTATATTAATAAAAATAGTTTATGTATATTAATTAAAATAGTTAATGTATATTAATTAAAGTAGTTTATGTATACTAATTAAAATAGTTTATGTATATAAATTAAAATAGTTTATTTACATTAATTAAAATAGTTTATGTACATTAATTAAAATAGTTAATGTATATTAATCAAAATAGTTTATGTATATTAATTAAAATAGTTTATTTACATTAATTAAAATAGTTTATGTATATTAATTAAAATAGTTTATGTATATTAATTAAAATAGTCAATGTATATTAATCAAAATAGTTTATGTATATTAATTAAAACAGCTTATGTATATTAATTAAAATAGTTTATATATATTAATTAAAATAGTTTATGTATATTAATTAAAATAGTTTATCTATAATACTTAAAATAATTTTTGTATATTAATTAAAAAGCAATGTACAGTATTCAGCATAAAATTCAGAAGCTGAAACTATTTGTGATATTAAATACAAGACAGCAGATTAATTGGCTCTAATTAGCAAAAGTAACATGTATATAGTTTTAAAGGAAATATATATTTTATACTTAAACACTGACAATCTCTGCCTGGCTTCTACTCCTAAACCACATTTATTTCATATTTATATTTTGTTACAAAGACTGAAAATGAGTGTGAGTGTAATTAGATATGTATAAATCATTTACATGTTAATAAATTAACTTCTATATAAATCATTATTGAAAAATTACAAGTGTAGTTTAACATAAGAAACACATATTTATATATGGGAAGCACTCAAAATGGTTAGAGAAATATGATATCAAGATGTCTTTTGTTAAGTACACAAGCTTGGTTCAAAAGGGGGAAGCACTGGTTATCGTGTTTTACTGTGAGGCAGCAATTAAACATGTAGCAAGAAGCCCATTTGTTTTCTCTACCTCTAATTCCCAGTGTAGCCTATAATCACCTATAACTACAAATTGTAACCCAGGGGTCCCCTAAATGTTTCATTTTTAGAAAAATGGACTTTGCTTCCATGGTTGTTAATTTGAAAGTCAACTATCTTAAGCCTAGTAGCTGCATTCTGCACTTATCCAGAAAAAGAAATTTATTACAATTTTTTTAAAGGTATATATATATATATATATATATATATATATATATATATGTGTGTGTATATATATATATATATA
>JAECUM010095788.1:0-30579 GCA_016617855.1 Megalonaias nervosa | reverse complement strand
TTAATGATGAATTTCCACTCATTAATCATTAGTGATTTATGAAAATAACGATAAAAAGTAATAATAGTCCCCGTTTTCTAAATGGATTTAACATGGTACACAATTTAATCTCAATCCCTTCTTTTTCCGTTTTTCCCTCCCTTCTCATGCACAAGGGACAAAATATGCAGAAAACTGGAGTGAGAGAGAAAAAGAAATTGGGCTGGATAAAAAACCTTGAAATTGAAATTGCACAAAGTAACCTACAATATCGTTCTTCATAACGGTATGTTTACACTTGGGACCTATCTAAAGTGTTTACATAATCAATGATACAAAGTTGCAATTGCCGGTCGACACAGTAAGGTAAATGTCTTGGTTACGGGGCAAATATATGTAATGTATTTAAGGCTTTGTTGATGTTTTTGTTTCTTAAACCTGTTATAAGGTTCTAAAAATCGATTATTATTAATTAAATATGAAAATATCCAAATGCCCCCCCCGTAGACCATCATATCAAGATAAGGGCGAAAACCCATGAAAAGACGAGAATAGCGGATTTTCGCTTATGTAATACCACAACATCTCTGTACCTGTGAAGAATGATGGTAAATGTTAAGTCAAACCGACCAAAGAGAGAGAGAGAGAGTGAGAGAAACAAATTTGTGCAGTAATGTTAATTAAAGTAGAATAATGACTTAGATCAACTTTAAATGTATTCAGATATTTTAATTACCTCTTGTTGGTTCATTGTTTTGCTTATATTCTATTCCGCGCTAATTTCCTTTCGCATGTACATCAATGCGTTGATGAGCATCCAATATTCAAGAATCAGTGTGTCAGTAGGCTTAGTGCTCTACTTTCTTCATTAAAACCGTTTTTCATGTATAAATCATAGGTGTAACTTATATTGATTTAATCAATGTGAATAAAAATGGAAACTCAAAAATGAAAACAATCAACTTATCAAATTATGAAAAGGTGATTGCGAATAGGCACAAAAGACAGAACTACATTTTGTAGCAGACACATTCGGTAGGGATGTGAGTTCATTCACCCAGTCAATACACAGTTGCCTTTCATCAATCTAACTCCGTCTGAAAGGCAAATAAATGTATTTGTATGTGATATAAATAAAATATATGTATAGTGTGTACACTATATCAATGACATACCTTTTGTTGTATAAATTTTTCATTTAAAGGAAACTCGACAAGCCTCGTTTTCTTTCAATGAAAAATTTATACATCTCATGGTATATCATTGATACAGCATACATACTATATATATATATATATATATATATATATATATATATATATATATATATATATATATATATATATATATAAAACACCTGAAATCCCCCTCCAATAATCAGTGTTTCAGTGTTTTATACAAAAGTGAAAATGAGCCATTGCTTATGATATGCACTGGATTTCCTTTTGATAATTACTGAAATGACAGTTGTAATACATTCTTGAAATGTGATAGATTTAGGATTTTTCCTAATCTTTATCTTCTGTCAGCACCATATAGCCACTCTTTTGCTGGGGTGCTGAGAAGTGTCACTGCACACATATACAAATTAAGCAGAGATCACTGAGGTCAAGACCATTAGGGTCAGAGGTCTCAAGGTGAAATAGTTTCTATTTTTGTGTACATGTAACACTATTAGAATGCTACTAAAGTTGTGCAGTTATTCTAAATGCAAAAATTGTATCTTATTTTATCTCTGGCTTCTACTTTCTGTTCTTGTTGTATCCTTTTGCTCATCGTTTATACTTTTCCATAGGGGTTGGTACATTGAACATACTGTACCACTGTAACAGCTAACTTATTATAATGTTCCTCAGTGGTTGCTACATTGAACATACTGTACCACTGTAACAACTAACTGAGTATAATGTTCCTCAATGTTTGGTACACTGAACATACTGTACCACTGTAACTCACTGATTATAATGTTCCTCAATGTTTGGTACACTGAATATACTGTACCACTGTAACTCACTGATTATAATGTTCCTCAACTGTGTACTGTACCACTGTAACTCACTGTACATTGAACATACTATACCACTTTTTGGCACAATGCATGAAAAATAGAAAAGGTGCATTGAAATTTCAATGTCATCAGTTTTAACTATCCACTTGATCATATATCGTTTGTTTTGTTCGCCTGGTTTCATCAGACATCAAATATACTTATTAACAAATATAACACTGCTATATGTTTTAGAAAATTTTGGAAGTTAAGGCAACATTAAATGCAGTGCTGGGATTAAAAATCTGACAGGGATACGAAGATATGAAGATAGTATGATTTGGAGCTAATAACAACAATGAAAAGATTGGATTAGTATGTTTGGGCAGAATTCTTGCCTTGGATATTAAGGTGAATTGCATAAAGATGAGCTGATATTTTTCTCTTGTTTTTTCCACCAGAAAGCGATGACAGCATAGATTTTAACAGATATAACCAACTCTCTGGTAAACTTCAATTAACTGATTGACATTAGAGTTGAAGAGTAACTGCATTGAATGTTTTCTAGTACTAACATATTATTTCAGCTGTTTTTATATAATTGTAATAATTATTTAAATATATTTTGTATAATTGTAATAATTATTTAAATATATTTTGTGTTCCTTGAACATAGATCATTTAATATGTATAGAAATTTGTTTGGAAGGCAGCATACTTTTATTTCAGTTTGACATAACATACTTCTTATTTACAAACATGACATCATCAGAAAATGTCTAGTGGAATCTGGAGTATTTATTGAAAACAGTGACCCATGCAATAATTTCTGAACCTCTTTGAATTCAGGCATGGTCAAGGAGACATGAAGCGTATAACTTCAGTATCCATTCCTCTCCTGGAGGCCATACAGTGTTATGAAGCAGAAGATTATGCAGGGGCAATTGATATCCTACTGCCTATCAGATACAACATCATCCAGATTGGAGGGAGTCATGCCCAGGTTACAGAGGGAGATATATATATATATATATATATATATATATATATATATATATATATAAAACTTTGTACATTCATTATTTTTTGTGGGAACCAATTTATGTGGATTTTGTAGTTGCAACAAACCATAGATCTCAAGATGTTGTGCACAATGTATATTTTGTGGAAGGAGCACATGAACATAACCTGGATATAAATTTATATATGGACAAAGTTGTCTTTCTTTGCAGACTTGCAAAAACTGATATCCACCAAAGGATATAAATTACCAGTACCTTTCCATGGTAACCTGGATTTTGTATGCAGTTAATAATACATATGATGCCACACACTTTGAGATAAAAGCACCAAACATTCTCTGTTTGTGAGAGTAATGTCTCACAGAAAACAAATAATTTCTGTCACTAAAATTTCCCTTCATATTGTTTGTAAGTTGACTTTTAAAATGTTAGTATATGTAAAACTAATGACCATGCCTTGCAATTGCTTTTGTAAACTTAGTGCAACTTAATTTATTAATTCAAAACTTGCATGTAAAAAAAAGAGAACATTTGAGTCTTCAGCATGTATTATTTACATGCATCTGATACATGTCAATTCAGGAAATGTTTTTTTGCTTTTGAATCACTATATATGGAAGAAAAAAAACATTCAGCAAAATTATTGGCATAGAATAGTTCTCTTCCTATTACAGAACTGGTTAATTTTTTGGGACAGTGTTACTTTATTGTGCTTACAGAACTGAGTTATCTTTTGGGATAGTGTTACTTGTGATTACAGAACTGGGTCATCTTTTGAGACAGTGTTACTTTATTGTGCTTACAGAGCTGGGTCATCTTTTGGGACAGTGTTCCTTTATTGTGCTTACAGAACTGGCTCGTCTTTTGGGACAGTGTTCCTATCTTGCACTTACAGAACTAGGTCATGTTTGGAACAGTATTACTTTCTTGCACTTAAAGAAATGGGCCAAGTTTTGGAATGGTGTTACTTTCTTGCACTTACAGAACTGTGTCATTTTTTTGGAACAATGTTACTTTCTTGCAGTTACAGAACTGGGTCATTTTTTGGAAACAGCATTACTTTCTTGCATGACAGAAATAGGAATTTATTAAATGACTTAGGACATGGTTCAGGTGCTTGTAAACATTCCATATGTGGGATAAGTCCAAAGTGCAAAAACAGAGAATTAGTGTTTTGTGTCTTAGGGATTATTGTTTCCAATGCAGGAAACTGGTGTGTTCTATACAAGAGATTGGTGCCATTTATACAGGAGATTGTGTTTCCTATGCAGGAGATTGGTCCTTCCTATGCAGGAGAGTAGTGCCATTATACAGGAGATTGTATTTCATATGCAGGAGATTGGTGTTTCCTATGCAGGAGAGTTGAGCCATTTATACAGGAGTTTGGTCCTTCCTATGCAGGAAAGTAGTGCCATTTATACAGGAGATTGTGTTTCCTATGCATGAGATTGGTCCTTTTTATGCAGGAGAGTAGTGCCATTTATACAGGATATTGTATTTCCTATGCAGGAGATTGGTGTTTCCTATGCAGGAGAGTAGTGCCATTTATACAGGATATTGTATTTCCTATGCAGGAGATTGGTGTTTCCTATGCAGGAGACTAGTGCCATTTATACAGGATATTGTATTTCCTATGCAGGAGATTGGTGTTTCCTATGTAGGAGACTAGTGCCATTTATACAAGACATTGTATTTCCTATGCAGGAGATTGGTATTTCCTATGCAGGAGACTAGTGCCATTTATACAGGAGATTGGTATTACATGTGAAAGAGATATGTCTTTTTATTGATCGTATATTTTTCCAAAATTTTAAATCAGTTCAGAATTTTGTTTGATACTAGAAAAAGGAAAGAAAATGAATGAAGAACATTTTAGAGAAAATGCTCAGTGAGTATGTAATTTGCAGGTATGTATGGCAAGTAACCTGAATTGACTTTGAGAAACAGACATACAAATATACTTTGCAAATTCTTGCCTTGGGGTTCTAACACAGTTGTGGATAACATTAAATAACCAGTACATATTGCTACAATTAATTTATTAATGATTTTAAAACTTCAGTATATTTCTGGGACTTGAAATACTCATTCTAAGACTTAAATATATTTTTGAAACGTAAAATTCTCAGTTTGAAACTTAAATGCTTTGTGGGACTAAAATAATTATCATAGAACCTAAATATATTTTTTGGGACTTAAAATTCTTAATTTTAATTCCAATATTAAACTGACCTTTGTTGCAGTTGTGTACTGCCAAGCCAAATGTCTTGTAAAATTAATTAAAGAATTGTAGGTAGCATTCTTTTTCTTAGCTTGAACTGATAATAAATTAAGCACATCTGCTATACATGCATTACCAAAGCCCAGATCCATTCAACATTTGTCAGTTTGGTAGATATTTGTTTTACAAGGAAAACTTACAAATATGAACATACACCATTTATGGAGAGAATTCAGTAAACGTGTCATGAAATTTGACAAAATGGTTACAGGTATAAAAAGTAGGAGATAACGTCTCCCAGTTTAAAGATCATGAGTTTAATTGATTTCTGGAATATGCAGTAGATATCACATGTACGACATTAAGTGTTACATCTACAGGTAAAACCCATTAGTCAATGTAGACTTGAGGAAGTCATTCACTGTGAATAGAATAGTCATTCTGTTCTTGAGGAAGTTGTACAGTGGGACTTGATTAGTTAGTATACACTAGAGGCACTCACATACAGATATGACTCATGCAGACATGCACAGATTACTACTAAATATTGGAGTTGAAGAGTTTGATTCAAATTTAAATATTCTTTTGAATCTAAATTTGATTAATTTAGGAAGTCAAAAAAGAAACTCATGCCTTTGTCGCAGGGAGTAAAGATACAGAGAAGAAGCAAATGGAGGTGTTCACATGTAAATCTGAGTCACATGAACATATATAGAGGAAAGGGCTTTCTTATGAAACCTAAACATATGATCATTTTTTCTAATTTTGTGTTGAATATTCAGAAACAGCCTTTCTGTCTTAGAGGGATGTATTTAACTTACTCCTGCTTTCTGTTTCAGAGGGATGTATTTAACTTACTGCTGCTCCATGCTGCAATAAAATCCAAAGAGCCCGTACATCATAAGATAGCACGGTAATATTTCCAAAATTGTCGAACAATTATTTAAGTAAAATTGATGATATTTTGTTTACCTGAAATAACAACAATGACAAATTTCCAGTTTTCAAAATTATTTTGGACTATTTCAGTTCACTATTTGGTGGGGTACCAATTTTTCTCCTGCCTCTGAAGCATAGATAATATCATTTTCCAATAGTACTGTTGTTGGTGGTGGTGTGAGAATTAATCTTTGGCACTGTTGAATGTGCAGTCATGAAACATTATAGGTTTATTGATTGTGGAGGGTACTGCTCATTACAAGTAAAAGTAGGTCACAGTGACTTATTTTTCCTGCTTCAGTGAGCTTTTGCTGGGTATTTGGAATACGCTTTGATCATGGAGGAAGATGAAGCTGTAGAATGCTTGTCATGGATATTGTGGTATCTTGTGGTACCTGCAAAGTATAGATTTACATACCCAGTATCATTGTTATCAATGCTATTTCTGTCAGAGCGCAGGAACCATGGTGGCTCTGCAGCTTGCATGATGGACTGATGACCAGATGGGTGCAGGTGTGAATCCTACCATTGGATTGGCCTATATTGGCCGCCATAGTGTGCCCTTGAGGAAGCCAGTTAACTCCAATTTCCTTGGCACTAAATAACCTAATTGTGATGCTGTACCATAAAATACTAAGCCAAAATCCAAATATATCAAAATCAAACCCATGAATTCCTATGCTAACAAAAATACAATCTCTGACTAAACCATGAAAACTCATATTCAAAGAAATAAATTCATGGTATCTTTGTCCTGTGTCAGTATTTCTGGTACATGTATTTATATTAACTACTCATCAAGTCTCATGTATAAATCTGCATTCTTATCAAGCAGTGGGGACACACAGACATGTACACATAGGTAGATCAAAACCAACAGGCTGGTTAGTGGGTCATATATATCAGTCGGTTGTACAGACTTTGAGAGAGAAGCATGAATGGGTATGCCATGCAGTCAACTTAAGGGCAGACACACAGACAGATGTACAGAATGAGATGGAGACATATACAGGGATAAGGAAATTAGGCAAAACTGAGACATGGAGAAATGGGGACATAGTAATAGGGGATACATAGGTAGAAATATGTAGTCATACACTGTCAGGCAGATTCATTGTATAGATGGATATGATAGATGGATTAGATATAACTATATATGGACTGGATATGATATTCTATATGGATTATTTATAACTATACATGGACCAGATATAACATTATAAATGGACAAGATATAACTAAACATTGGATGTGATACCATATATGGAATTGATATAATTATTCATGAACTGGATATGCTACTGTATATGGTCTTGATTGATGGAACCTATGCTTGGTTTGCGCTGAGACAAGGAAATCCCAATCAAGGGGTTACATTATTTGTCTCCCCATGAGGCTTGCCAAGTGGGGAGACATATAATGTGACCCCGCGACTGGGATTTCCTTGTTTTGGTGCAAACCCTAATGTAGATTGTTTTTCTCACCTGATAATTTCCTTTAATTTAAAGTGAAAAAAATTATTCACTTTTGCAATATACTTTGCACAGAAATGTTTACATGTGGTGCATTAATACAAATTCGTTAATGAGGGCTGTAACATGACTATTCCATCTGAAGTACACAATCTTTACGAGTGACCAAAACAAATAACAACATAAAACTTTTGATAGTATTGAGGAATTATCACATTTAATATATGGATGTTATGTGAAATTAACAATAAATAATTAACATTTTCATCAGTTCCAATTGAGAAAATTTATATTGTAAATAATCAAACAATACTGGGTACACAGCTCTATATAGACCATAACGAAGAGTTACATGTAGCATGAGTAACCGTGGTTGGATTATTCATGGGTAATTAGAGAACTGTGTCACTATCATATATAACTCTCCTTTTCTTTGGAGGCAGTGAAACTATTTGTAACATACAAGTGTTGTAATTAAAATCGATTGCAAAATTACCACCGTGTATGAAAGACCCTCCAAATACAGACCTTAGCAGATAACCATGTGCTGAAGTTATCAAGTTCATGGTTTCTTGGAATATTTATATTTTTCTGTCTTGGAAATATGGCAGGTGTTGCTATTAGTAATAGAAGGATATGCTACAGGGAAATCTAGTTGTAGAATAATGTGTGGATGGATAAATAATTCCTTCTGACTAGTACGTGCATTATTTGTCATTAATGGTTGCGGGTACATGTTTGATTCAACTGGGGCACAATAGTATAAACATTTACAATTTTTGCTCTCCTACCTTTAAGAGCCAATTTACTTTTTGTTTTACCTTTATCGTTCTTTTTAAAAAATCTTCTTATTGTAAGTTATTTGTTTCTCTCCTCCCAAAACAATTTTGGTAAATTTCCCTAAGTGTCGACTTTTGTTTGATCGGAAAACAACTCTATCAGGCCAAGCAGAAGACAACAATGCTTGCATCTCTTGATAAAGTAGTCCCTAGTGCATGGACACCATGACTGAGATGACTTTTCTGAGATAACTAGACTGACATAGGAAAAGTAAGGTTAGCAAAACAGGTAGATTTCTCTGTCGCATGGGTGAGAAATAACTTTACATGGACTTTATATGATACTCTAAATGGACTGAATATGATACTATTCATGGACAGGATGTGATAGCTTGCATGGATTAGGTATAATTATACATGGACTGGATATGGTACCCTATATGGACCAGATCTAATTTTGCATGGACTAGATATGATAATGTACATGGAATAGATTTACCGGTAGCTATACATGGACTTGATACGATTCTGTTCATGGAATAGATATATTTGAACATGGACTGGATATGTTACTGTATTGGGACTAGATATAATTATATTTGAACTGGATATGATACTGTACATTATACTTGGACTTGATATGGTAGTTTACATTGACTAGATAGAGCAATACATTTACTATACATTAAATAGATAGAGCTTTACATGGATTTGATCCTGTACTAAGGATAACTATACATGGAGTTGATATGATACTGTTCATGGACTAGATATAATTATATATGAACTGCATATGATACTGGAAATGGACTATCTGTCTGATTCTTTTTTACTCGCTGGACTATCTGCCAGATTCTTTTTTTACTCGCTGGATATGATACTGTACATGGAGTAGTTGTAACTATACAATGACTGGATATGCTAACAGATATGGACTATAAAATATAATTGTGAATGGACTGGATATAATCTATTCATGGAGTAGTATAATTTTTACATGGACTGGTTATGATAATGTTCCCAGACAATGATATAAGTACATCACTGATGAATATGCAACTACTGCTAGGCCAGTCTGTTAATTCATTAACCCCTGGAGGTTTTTGTCGTTTTCGCTTGAAATGCCAGTAGGAAACACATTTTAGGGTCTGTTTCTGAATACATCCTAATACATTGACTTCCAAGAGATTTCTGGTTAACCTAATGCCTAGTTGTGTTAGAAACATTGTTTTTCATTGGCTATTTCCCTCGTGCATGAGCAGAAGGGTAAAAGTTTGAGTTCCTTTTTTTTGGTTTTGCTCAACGGCCCATCATTTTCATATCGAGACAACTCTTTATTCCAAATGCACATCTTATCCTACTTTTTGCAAAGGTTTACCTGTCTTTGTGCAGTTCAGACCAGTCTGCCTTAGATCTGAAGCCAAAAAGTCTAAAATGCAGACATAAAATCAGATTCCGACCATGGGTGAATTTTTGGTGGAAAAAAATTGGGTCCAAAAAATTACATTTTTCCATCTGTATTTTGTAGTGCAACGAGAACATCCAGATTATTTGGCATCATTGTAGAGCTACATCTGTCTATAATACCCACTTTAGTGTATCATACATAACCTTGACGCTACAGAGTTCAGAAGTAGGCTACTATATCCTGACGCATATATGAGGTGCCAAGGGTTAATGAGTTAAGTACTTGCAACCCAAATCTTCATGTCCATGCAACACATTTTCTCAAGAACTAGACAGGTAGTTACTTTTACCTATTGTTTTATGCAGGTTCTACAGGCCACATGATGCCACATTCTATAATCAATAGCCACATGATGCCACATTTTATAATCAATAGCCACATGATGCCACATTCTATAATCAATAGCCATGTGATGCCACATTCTATAATCAATAGCTAAATGATGCTACATTCTGTAATCAATAGCCACATGATGCCACATTCCATAATCAACAGCCACATGATGCCACATTCTATAATCAACAGCTTAACAGATATACTTAGAATTACTGGTTGAGTCATCTGATGAGTTTACATGTAATGTTACAAAAGGGTGAAAGTGATGAAAAAGTGAAATGACTGACAGTAAATATTTTCATTAGGAGATAAACATTCTTTCAATCTACATGACAATTTCTGCAGTAGCAGTTAGTTTTCTCCAGTGCATACATGCATGGCATCATCATCTTTTGCAATTTGTCAGAAATGACTACTATTATGCAAACTAAGTTGTGAAATGGTATCTATGGTAGACATGATTTTATTTACAGACCAACAAATATCCTCCAGTTTTGTATGTTTGTTTTTTAAAGCTTTATTCTAATTGGAATTTCTTCTTGTTCATATCTATTTCCCTGTTGTTTAACTTGTAGACTGAACACATATCTATCAATAATGTCTTGTAAATTGCCTGAAATGGCTGAACCACATGTTTGCTAAAGCTATAAAATGTATCTCTACATGTATTGATTGTTATTAATGTGGCTTCTTATTTTTCACAGTTTTAAACAGGTATCCCTTGTAAAACTTTGTTCACTGGAGGTGGAAGAGGTTTTGGCTTCAAACTTTGTAAATCCCTATTATTTTCTGTTTCTTTTGAATGTTTCCGATTAATTCCAAAGTCATTGTGAATGTTATTGCAGTAATATTCACTCATTCAACTTCCCATCTATTAAATTTATGAAGCATTAAGTTCATACATGTTAATTATGACCAGATTCAACAATAGATTATAAGAAAATAAAAAAAGCAATTTCCCTTTTTACTTACTTTGAATAAAGAGAGGAATCAATTTTATTTTGAAATTTTGTCAGTAGACTAATTCCAAATTGAAGACAAATGTAACATGTTTAATAAATAATACTTCTAATTAGCAATGTCTGTTTCCAGGTTGATGACGTAAGCTAAGGGTGATGTTGACCAAAAGTTATTGTGCACAATCTCTCTCTCCTTCCCACTCTCTCTCTTGTTTGCATGTAATAAAAACATTTATTATTTTTTTAAACTGCAAGCTTGTAGTGTGGGTTAACAGGTTTTTGTATAGTTCATAATAGACAAATTTATCTGAATGCTCACTTTGTGTATTTTCTCTCTACAGAACTGGGTTCAACTTGGATATGATCTGATTTAGCTTTAAAAAATCACACTTTATGCAAATTTTAGAAAAGAATATATTAATGATTTTAAATTGAAGTCAGGACCATGACATCTTGTTACATTTAAATGAGTGGTCCCTAATCAGGAAAATTGTAATAGACTCTGTGAAGCACATGATGCTGCATTCCATGGCCAACAGCGTAATTAATATACTTAGGATTCAATCCACATGACAAATACTGCAAACACTACCCAAATATCATACAAATAGTATTTATCAGTTTAGTTGGAGATCTGTTATATTTTCAACCAATTATCATTTTTAAGAATTTGTTGTGAATGCAGATAAAGCATTTTGTCATCAAAGAATGTGGATTCAGGTGCATATTTATGGTGTTTAGCAATTAGGCAAACAATGCAAAATTAATAGAATTATAACCATAATCACCCAAATGGCACTGAATTTTTAGGAACCAAAACTAAGCATCAAGTCATGTGAACTAATTTTGGATTAGTGCAACCAAAACAATATTGAATAAAGGTTAAAAGGGGCCAGTTAGTATATGCCTGTGTGAGAAAAAGAAGTTTTTCCCCATGTTGCAGTAGTTAGTTTCTGCATTCATCAATCATATCGTCATCTTTTACAATTCAGCAAAATGCCTACCATTATGCAGATTTATTTGTGAAATGGGTAACTGCAATAGATATGATTGCATTTGATGTACAGTTATAAATCAGACGCCCCACTCCACCCCATTGTTTAACTTGTATTCAGTGGTGCACTAAGGGTAAATTGTACTTGGGGGTGACGGTGAAGGCCCAAAGGGAGTTTGGTGCCCCAGGACCTCCGGCGTTTATGGTTTTGACACCATTAAACCTCTGGCATTCAGGGCAGCTGCCATGCCTTCCCCTCACCCCTTTAGTATGTTATCAACTAAGCTAACCACATCATATCCATCAATAATGCCCTGTAGATTGCCCGACATGGCAAAACCATGTGTTTGCCAGGCTTAAGGGTGTAAAATGTATATCAGATTGCACTGATTGCTATTAAAATGTGGCTCCTTATTTTTCACGACTTTAAATAGATATCCTCAGGTTCATTTGTGTTAACTATATGTACTCCAAACTGGACATGGAGGAGGATTTGGCTTCAAAGTTTTAAATCATTTCCTGTTTTTCTCTTGAATAAGTTCATATTCTAACTTAAAGGTAGTTGCAAATATTGGCACTGTATGCACTTTGATTAGTGTAATAATGATCATTCATTTGTCTTACAATCTATTACATTTCTGAGGCTTTAAGTTCATACATGTTAATTATGGCCAGATTTGATAATAGATAGTAAGAAAATGTGAAAAGGACACTAACATGCAGTAATATTGTAACTGAACCACATTGTGATTCTCAGTTAATATTATATTAGTTCAAAATTAGTTTTTACACAGTCAACATAAAACAGCTGCATTTAGAAACGTTAGTGCTAAAAATTGAAATGGAGGTTTAACACTTTCCTGACTGGCCATTGTTAACAAGCATAGCTACAGACTTCAGACTTGTTCATTGACTGAGATCGCAATTTCAAGGCAAAATGTAGGCTGAAGCATATCAATGGAAGGGACTTTTCTAAGAGTATATAAGGTAATTAAACATTATAACTATTTCTTCAGATCCCTATTACTGGAGAGAAGACAACTAAAGGAGAGGTCCCCAATGGTTGATAGATTGCTGGAGAAAGTCCAAGCAGCCATTTCTGCAGAGTCGTGAGAATCACTTAGCTGCAATATACAGGTGGCAGTGCTTAGACAGTTATGAGGATGCTCTTTATGGCTAGCATCTGTGATTTCAATGTCCGAATCTTCAAAGTCATGTGACTCCAATGAGTAATATTAATTATGTCAAGAAAAATCGATTCCGGTGAACATAATCTAATCCTTTTAGCTTTTTATTGATTTTTACACATCATGAGTATTTGCATTGCAAAGATGTAATATTTTCAGTCTACTGACCCCCACTCCTGTGGTCACATGTGCCCTACCAAAGGAGATTCTTTGATAGTTCTAACAGGGTCGTTATTACTTTATCTTCACCTTCATTTTGGTGAATTTTATTTAAACATTTTTAGCTTTGCTACATACATGTACATGTAGTCACTGTTGTGCTGATATGCTGATTTCATGTAAGATATATATATATATATATATATATATATATATATAATGAGATATTGAAATTCATCAGTGGAAGAAAAATGTAATAGCCACAATGACGATGCTACTTCTGGAACTACTTGATTTTGCTATTTAGTAAATAAATCTGCCTTTATGTAAGTTTTTGAACTTGTAATTCCAAATTTTGGTCAACTTAATTATTGTTGTTGCATCTCTCTTTCTCTCTCTCTCTATCTCTCACTCTCTCTCTCTCTCTCTCTCTCTCCCCATGAGGATCAGCATATTGTAAAATATGTAATAAAGACATAGATATCTTGTATTTTCTTTGATATATTTCATAATGAGATATTTAAATATATGTGGGCATAAAATGGCGATATCACTTTTGAAACTACTTTATCCCCATTTATGAATTATATCTTCCTTATGTATGTTATTCAACTTGTAATTTCATATTTCATTTTGCCTCTATGCAACTCCATATGAATCAACAAATATTTCTCTCTCTCATTCTCAGTTTCTCTGTCTCTCTCTTGTCAATTGTTGCAAGCTGTGGAAAACAGTTCACATTTTTAGGGGCAAAACCCCAAACAAATAGCATTCTTTACTAAATATCTAATGCCAGTTTTTAAAGTAGATGATTTCAGTCTCCTTACAATTCTCTTTGAAAGCGATGTAGAAGTCGGACATTTAGGAATATTGATTGCAAAGAGAAAATAAGGGACAGTCGAAATTTGGAGTTTAATTAATGCTATCAAACTATACCGCAATCTTGCCAGGGTCAAAGCCATGCACAAAGTCATGTTTGAATGTAGAAATAACAATATCAAGAACCAACAATCTGTACATGAACTCATAATCTGTAAAATGTACTGTTTAAAGTTGTCATAGTCTGAATTCTGTTGGATACATCTTCTCTGGGATGTTAACACCACTTCCACAATGCTCACTGTATCAACCATTCAAGAAATGAGTTAACAAAAATTAAAATCTCTCCACTTTCTTATGTGAAAAATTACAGTTTAAAGCTTCAGATAAACTTGTGAAAACCTTGCTGCCACAAAATTACTATAGCTGTTAGGAACTTTTCATCGATTTTGTCAAAGCATGATACTAACTTTTTTGATTATATATATATATATATATATATATATAAGAATGTTTGCTTTTGGATTCGATATAAAGAAATATTTAGCTCGTGTAGACAAACCCTTTAATATATATATATATATATATATATATATATATATATATATATATATATATATATAAATGGATCATGAGAAACACATATAAATTAGTGGTTTTTCTTAGTATGTGTTATTGGAGAAAATGTATATTTACCACTAGATATGGATTTGTTTCCATTCATTTGTTTCCATTCTTTCGTTCTCAGGCACTGTATGATCTCAAGTAGCACAGAATATACACTTTGGGTAGACATAGTTTAAACTGGTTTGCATTTGAATCATATATATTACACAAAGTTATTTGAATGTTAATAGTTATATTGCGGGAAAGAGACATTTGAGAAAGCTGAATTGATCTGTTCAAAACAGTGTACGATCAGTAATCAGTGGTTGTTTCTGTTGAGAGTATTCTCTGTATCTTAAGTTCAAGAAAGTCTATTAACGCGATCTGCGGTGTTATGCTCTCTCTCTCGCTCTCTCTTGTCTGCAACGTTTTACAGTGATCACGTGCACAAAAACAAGTTTCGGTCATGGTAGTAATTATCCACCTGTGTCATTTCGAAATGCGTAACTCGCCGATCTAATATATTTCGGATTGAGAAAAGGATTGGAGTAATGTTGTGGCAAATCCAAATTCTCTTTGTAATGCCCTCAATTCGTTTATGTGACATTCAGCTATGTGTCCTTTATTTAGGTAACCATTCACTTTGTTTCTGCAGTGATAATTATGACATATGCGCTATATATGTCTCTGGCTGGCAGTTCCTCAATGACAGATGCTGGATATCACAAGGAAGGAATGGAATTGCTCAATGAAGGCAGTAAGACGAGCTTAATTTGAAACTGGTTCACTTAGTTTGCATAAGAATATTAAGTATTACATGAGCCACGACTGCTATAAAGTTTATCGCAACTATTAATCCTGCAGAATGTCATATCCATCAATCTTTCGAAAGAAATATGTCTTTGCACTTTCGAGAAGGTAGTGTAACAGGGGACCAAAAAAATATCTAACTCACTGAAAAATTTGATGTTTTTCATGTCCTTCTGAAACAAATGTACCAAAGCTTTCCACATATGTGTAACCAGAATTTTTCTCACGAATATACTACTTAATCAATATTTAACAGTTTAAATATATTCACACACTATTTTGTATCTATGATTAATGTTGAAACTGATCACATGCTTTACACTATGATGTGTTCTATACGACGCTCTGACACCTCATTTATTAACTGATTTACTGGTATTATTCCACCGATCAATGACGATGATTTCATAACTAGTTGGGAACCACCCTAGCTAGCATACTACCCAATCGGCAAAATGAGAACAGGATTTATTGGGAGTCTCCCATTTGCTGCGACTGGGGCGTGTATTTTTGGAAAATATTTCTCCACAAGTTTTTGTTATGAGATGCACAAGATCAAAAAATAGTAAAATACCATTGACTCTATTTACAAACTTTTTAGATGAAATGAAACTTCAAGTCGGCATATACGCTATTATTTATCTACAGCGTTCTCAAGAATGTTAGGCTATTATTCCTTCCACCACAGTCCTTTGCGTTCCAGTGATTTCAGTTTTAATTATTAACTTGATCGATTAGGTTGCATGTTGTTTCTTTAGAGAATTTACATTGAAATTTAGACTCATGCTAGTAACTGCATAGTACGAAGTACATCACATTATATTTCACACCTTTACAAAAAGCATGTGTTAAATCTCTGTGCCCAACAAAATTGATATATCTTCTTTTCGGTGTCAACCTTTCTTTGCACCACTATTTACAAGCATAGGGACGGTCTTTTCCGTTTAACACGCAGTCTGTGATACGGTCATTGTATTTGACTGTCATTTTCTGCGTTGCTCTGGAAGCTGTTTTGTAGACAAAAATCATGCATGCTTTTCAGTCTTTTATTGTCCCCATAAGTACCTCATATATTGTTATTGGGGTCTGTATGTACAGGATAGGCATGAATAATGTGGAGTTATGAAGAGATGCGTGAGTTTTTTTTCAACAAAAGACAGGCGTTATAGTGTTTTATTACTGTGTTTGCAAAGTTTATCTCTGGTCACCATGTATTTTCTAGAACAAAACTTTACAGTAGTTTTGAAAGTCTGGATTTGAGTTAGGATGACATAAGTTTGCCTTGTCAAATGGTCTGTAATAAGATGGATATATTGAAAACCACACTTAGACCTCGTAAATGAAAGGAAATCTAGACATACCAATTCAATGGGACAGGTATTCTGTATTGTGACTATTTCTATAGTCGGAACAGGCGATTTCCTTCGTATGACACGAGGAAAGGCTTTAACCTTGTGCTTCTGTATTGTGGCTATTTCTATGGTCGGAACAGGTGATTTCCTTCGTATGACACGAGGAAAGGCTTTGACCTTGTGCTTCTGTATTGTGGCTATTTCTATGGTCGGAACAGGTGGTTTCCTTTGTATGACACGAGGAAAGGCTTTAACCTTGTGCTTCTGTATTGTGGCTATTTCTGTGGTCGGAACAGGCGATTTCCTTCGTATGACACGAGGAAAGGCTTTAACCTTGTGCTTCTGTATTGTGGCTATTTCTATGGTCGGAACAGGCGATTTCCTTCGTATGACACGAGGAAAGGCTTTAACCTTGTGCTTTTGTATTGTGGCTATTTCTATGGTCGGAACAGGCGATTTCCTTTGTATGACACGAGGAAAGGCTTTAACCTTGTGCTTTTGTATTGTGGCTATTTCTATAGTCGGAACAGGCGATTTCCTTCGTATGACACGAGGAAAGGTTTTAACCTTGTGCTTCTGGCAAACCAAGCTGATGTATAGTCTCTTCTTGGATAATGGAAGTTCAATAAAGAAATGTATTGACATGTACAAGGTTCCAGTATTTCAATCTTTACTCAAAATTATACAATAATTACATCATATATTATGAACGTTGTTTCATGACAATTTGTTCCCATATACAAGTTCAGTGCTTTCTTTATACCTTGAATTACAGGTACATAATGTTACTGTTTTGAATCGACCGTGTTTTTCCAATGTGGATGGCTATAAACTCGCCAGCGGTAGTAATATGCAATTTATATACATCGGTGCATTCTGGACTCTACTTTCGGTCTTCGATCTTCAGACGAAGCATTCTGCATACCAACTCTTTGCACAATAATATCAACAATAAATCCCCACTCCATAGCTTCAGATTAGATTAGAATATGCAATCCCAGAAAAATAGCGGATTAGAATTTTAAACATCGTAATCGCACAATCCTTCCTGCACTCCTCCCACACACCTATATGGCCAAACAAACCACTCTACATTCACAGACTGAGACAGTTTATGGATCCATTTACGATGAGCTTTGATAGTTTCACATTCCGCTAGGATTTGTCTTTCTAGCTTCAATAAAATATATAAATAACAAACTTTCAAATGCCAGAAAAAGCAAAAAACATGTTCAGCACAAAACCACAAAGCCTTTTCGTTTTGTTCAAAAACGCCAGCATATTACATTTGTCAATAAGTCCAGGTAATGCATTTGATCATATTTTGTTTACCTCAGATAAATAATGAACAATATATTTTACATTTTGGGGATGTGTGAGTTATCTTTGATTCCAGGTGGAACTCGACAGCAGTTTTCACATTCTCCTCCACCCCAACTAAAACAGGCAGAGCAACAACTGACATAGTCATATGTATGGGCAGCCGTCACCTCCAAAATTACATTAATCAAATGTTGTAGTATGAAATCAAATGATTTAACCCAGGGAATGAAAATGGTCTGAAGAACCGAATGGAATAATGCATTCAGATTCCAAACGACGTGGTATTAAATGAAATGTGTTGAAAGTAAACGGTCTGACTGGGAACAGCACTACATTGTAAGGTCAAACTGCAAATCATCTAGCGTAAATCCAAACATACACATGGGGGCCTGTTAACCATGATGTATGGTGTCAGCACGCCCAAATTTATAATTTAGAGAAGTATGTTCAGCATTCGGTTGAGATTTTTTGCAGACGAAACTTGGACAGCCAAGGTGTTTCCGTTCCAATGATATAAACAAGAACTATATTTTCCAATCAGCATCAAGTGATTTGATCCACATTAACGAATGTGCGTGTGTAGATTCCATTCGGTTCTTCAGACCATTTTATTCAATATCAAATCATTTGGAATCGAAATTCATGATTTCATTTGTTGGATTAAATCATTTCATTTTAGACTACATCATTGTATCTATTACCACGTCATTTGGAAACAGATTTCATCATTCCATTTTCTTCTTTAAATCATTTTATTTAATATCATGTCATTTGGAATCTGAATTCATTATTTCATTTTTGGGGTTCAATCATTTCATTTCATGTTACATCATTTCATATCGCACAACATCATTTGGAATCTGAATTCATCATTCCATTTGTTGGGTTAAATCATTTCATTTCACACTACATCATTTCATTTAATACCACGTCATTTGGAATCTAACTTCATCATTCGAGTTTGTTCATTATATCATTTCATGTTACACCACATAATTTGGAATCTGGATTTATCATTTCATTCCCTGGGTTAAATCATTTGATTTCATACTACAACATCTGATTAATGTAATTTTGGCGGTGATGGCTGCCCATACATACCTATTGCAGAGGTTATAACAAGTATTGTTTACACCCGTTGGAAAAGAAAAACATTAAATTCAGCCTTTTCCTTAATGATATTGTTTCTTACATTTGGAGTTCATGTCATATGTTTTTTATTTTTCTAACAGATTCAAACAGTGCAAGATGTCTGATTTTCAACACTTTCTAATTGTTCTTGCATTGCAGGATTTGTTTATTTTGGGACTAATTATTTGTTGATCTCTCTCTTTCCTAAATCTTTTAATGAGTTTTAATATCAGATCTCATAGGTTCTATTTTCTAATTTACAACTTATTCAGTTTTGACATAATCACTATTTTTATTGTTCCATTATTGTACTGAATATAGTGAATAATCTTAACACTGAATGTACGTCTCCAAGTTGGTTTTTTCAAAGGGAAAATACAGTTAAAAATCCTAAATTAGTAATTTGCATTTGATTATTGCGCATCCTAAACAGTATATGCAAATTAAATATCTTCTCTTCCGGGTCAATTTACCCTTACCAATGAGTTAAAGCTTGTAATTTTCAAAATAGGATTATGATTATTCAAGAATTGCATTTTATTTGGTTAGGATAGAGTTTGTCACTATTTTATACTTTTTATATATTTACTGACATAGTTATCTACAGTGCAAAAATTACACACACACACACACACACACACACACACACACACACATATATATATATATATATATATATATATATATATATATATATATATATATATATATATATATATATATTGTCCTAAGTAACATGTTGAATTTACTAAAAAGTGTTCCTTTTTTGAAACTACCTATTTTAGGAACTAATGTTTAAAGATAATGATTAGGTCTATAAATTGCTTCAATATTCGTATGCAAGTTCTCTGAAATTAGGAAACATTCAAGCCTAAATCTCTTTTGTCTACCCGTCAAATGTATCTTTTCTTTTCTCTGTGAATTACTTTACAGGTATCAATGGTCCCAAAGTCATGAATGATATCAATCAGTTCTTCTCTGAACATTTTTTTATTTTTTAATCAGAGATGATTTTGTGTATCATGTTTTTCATTCATAACTTAACATTTGTAAGTATTAAGCAATCACGATAATCGTTTATATCAGCTTTCAGTTGTTTACAAAGTTAGGAGATTCTTTGTTTTGACCATTTTTAAACAATGTTATGTTTTAAGTTTTTATTTGCATATTTTAATAATATTATTTCCGACTATTGTTTTTGTATTTCATTTTAAGGTTTGTTTTTGGATGCAAGCACAATTTTATTAGTAATTGGATAAAAGACCAAACATTACTTTCTATCTTGAAAACTACCCAGGTCTGAGACGTCTAGCGGCTTAGTAGACTGAACTTTGGTATAATTGTACAAAGATCTTAAGACAGAAATACAAAAATTCTAAAGTATATCTTTCACATAAAAAGTACACTATTGAAGAGAGGGAAAAGAATATAGACGAAAGACATAAATAAGAAGCAGAAAGGCATAATGGTTTGACTTTTGTCTTTCGCGGTATAAGAGAACTTATTTCTACAGTTGTAAAATTCCCACACACAAATTCCCACACGAGCTGGCATTAAAGAAAAAGCAGTAGGGAAAGTAAACCAAAGAGGCACAGTCCTAAGGCATAAGTGCATTCCCAGCAAAAGAATACCTTCTTATATAAACCTTTTGTCAACCTAAACTCAAATATAAAATTATGCAAATCATATTCTGTATGTAAAAATATATTCCCAAGAATGAAAACACCCCCCCCCATAGATACCTTCACAGCAAAGAACGCAAACAGAAGATTGCACAAATCGTGTGTGTGTGTGTGTGTGTGTGTGTGTGTGTGTGTGATTTAAATTTTTAACGTAGCTTTAACAATGTTTCAGTCATATCGCTACGATGTTTACAGTGTGACAGTTTATAGTGGTGTTTAGCACTGGGGCATCATGCCGCAGACATATAGCATGATGTCCCACCCAGTCACATTATCCTGACACCAAGCCAACCAGTCCTAACACGAACCTCTTAATGCTGAGCGCCAAGCGAGGCAGCTGTTAGTACCATTTTTGAAAGTCTTTGGTATGACTCGGCCGGGGTTCGAACCCGCGACCTCCCGCATCCGAGGCGACGCTCTACCACAAGGTCACAGGAGCGGTACGCACAAAATCGTGTATCATGCGAACTATATGACAAAAGTATATAGAATCGCAATTTAAACAGATTTTCATAATCAGATTTGCTAGTAAACGAACGAAATGAAATGTCATTTACTTTAAATTTCTTTTACACAGTTACCTGGATAAAAAAGGAGGGCACCCAAAATGCATTCGATTGTTGTCGTTCCTTTACATTTACTGGTGACACTGGCGCCCCAGAAGTTTTGCTAGTGTTATATTGATTGTACGTTTCTGTGATTTGTAAGAACAGGTTTAACATTTATTTGCATTTTAACGGTCATTTCCGTTTCCTATTTTACACATTTGTCATCTGTGAAATCTATATTCTGCAAATATTGCCATACCAATACTTAACCTGGCATTAATGAAAAAAACAGTTGCAAAAGTAAAACATAGTCGGATATACTTTTCGTCTTTTTGAATGTGATGTTTAACTGTTTTTTTTAATATATAAATATCGTTATGAATAGTAATTGTCGTAACCGGACTTACTGATGAAATATGGTACATCTTTATTCTTAATTTCAGTGTTTGCATTTGCAGATTCGATTCTCTTTCTCATGTTTGTTGAATTTGTAAAAATGATAATCAGTAAGGTGTTGTATTCCAGGATAGTAATTAGGATACTACATTAAAGTATGAATAACACGACAAAGGTTTTTGTCTTTCCATTTCATTTATTCTGGACGATTTGATATAAGATTGCACAATACTTTTATATCACGTTACAGACATATCAAACTCATTTTAAGTTCTCCTGATGTTCTGTTTTTGTCACACTTGTCTTACACCAGTGACTGTACATATCCAAAATTTATGTTTCTGGAGATCTCTTTCTGGTGAATTTGAATTCGATTCCACAACATAAAAGTTTTGTTATCGTTTAGATTGATGAAAGTTGTTTTGTTATTAACTTATGCAGGTAAAGTCTTTCATGATCTATTTCTTAGTTATTGGTATTTGTGTACTTACAATATTAAATATGCAAATCCTGCCAATTATCCGTCGCTTAAATGACAAAATGATACCAATAATGCTTGCATTCCTTTTTTATGGAAGACAGCAAAAAGAAATTATAAATACTTGTCATATATATCTAATGTGTATTTTTGTTATTTTTTTCTCTCCATGATTATGTGATATGTATAACTATTTTAGACTCGATCTTGTCCAAAATCAAGTTCGTTGTGTACCTGACCAGGAACTTTACATTTGTAAAAAAAATCATATAAAACTGATATTTTCTTATGAGTGTTTGGATAATATTAAGATCATTATCAATAAAGGTAAACATGTTTTTATGTCTGGGTCAAGGACAATGGTATTACCCTTTGAAGAAACTATTGTACCAATGTTTACCACCATCTTTAGAGTAACAGATTTTATGTGACAAGATGAACCAGGTTGGGGTCAGATTATTACAATGAAGACACTTCGAATGATAACGAAAATACGATGTTTATTTGTAGATGACTAAAGATGGAAAAAAGTCCTATACCAAACTCGTGCGCATAAATTCCAAGACTGGCTATTTAACACAATGATGCGCACGGAGTTAAATAACTGAATGATAACTGAAATAATATAGCGAAAAATGATAGGTTCCTAACTGGAACAAACTGCATGTAATTCGAAACGAACAGTCAACAATAATAACTAAATTGAAATTAAACAAAAATTAAGCAAAAGAAGAAACATTAATTAATCACTCAGCCAATGATATGTTAATTTAAAAACAATGGTAAGTTTTCATTCCAATAGTGATAACTGGTTTCATATAAACAGTGTGCGTTTTTTTCACTCAAATAGCAAGAACCGATTTAATATAAATTGGGACATATCTTGTGGCGTCTAATTCATAACAAGGTAAATGCAGTTCCACCTCTGTGCCGGAGCCACCACGAATTGTCCCGCCTCTCACGGTCTGCCTAAGGCTCCGTAGAACCTCTTGTTCCCTGCAGACCCTTGGTCCTGAAGCTTTGGTTCCTCACCACGAGATTACCATTATCTTCCTCAGGGCCAACGTCTCCACCGACAGCAGCACACAGGGTATATACCAACCGTAATTAGCACCAGGGCTAAAACAACGCCTTAAGTACGATGCAAACACAAAGATACATCATAGCTCTGTCACAATCGCCCTATCACTCCGTCACTCCTTCACCTCTGCAGCCCTTCACCTCTTTCAGCTGAAATTGTAATATCTAAATCCGTATAATATCAGTGACACGTCATGTGTAACATGCAATGACGTACATGATGCACGCGCGTAAGTGGAGTGTATCATTTTATTGTAATAATCCGGTTCAAATGTGAACCTGTACCTGACGAGAATCTTACAAAACTTGATTACGTTATCTTGTACCTTAATTCATGCAACATTCATGTGAATACAAATCCTCCTGTTGAGTTGTATACTGGTGAACTTGAAAACAGATTATAATAAAATCTAACATTGCATTACTCAGTCCAGAACTATTAAAAATGCACAATAAGTATTAAAATAAAACAATTCTACTCTATCATATGGATAGGAAAATAAAATTCACATACAGCTACAGCTGGAGATATTGCGCCGTAAAGTGGATCGCTTATTGTCAAGACTTTCCATAATGGGAAGTTTGTATGTACCATGAGCCTATGTGTACACTGGGCATGTTGGAATGCGCGGCTTCTGCGCTCAAGGTAAGTCGGTTTTACCATCGTCAGCTCTTTCATCGTGCAGCATGGAGTGAACTGAACTCACTATATCGAATTAATGTAAGATATAGATAAACCATCCTCAGTTAATGATGTACACAGAAACGAAACCCGTATACATTCTACTTCAAATGTTCATAAACAATAAATATATACAATTTCGTGATATTTTATCTGCTTTCAACTAATAATTTTCCAGAAATTAACTTTGGACCTACATTGTGGCTCTTGTTTTGTTGTCTTAGATTTTTATGTAATCTTGTTTACTTGAAAAAATGTATGATCCTTGCATTTAACATCATTAGCGGAATCATTTGTATTGTTGTGTTCAGCATTTGATTTGGGTGGAATTATTTATTAAAAGTATTATCAACTGGAAATACAATATACTCTTCAATAATATTCTTGGACAGAACCATTAGCTTAGAATGTTACTAGTCTATGCTCTTAAAATAAGTAACAGAAAAGAGTGAAGACAACAATCATTGTAAATTTTAATAAATAATTTATTTCCCTACAATACAAAGTGAAAAAAGAGAAAAAGAACTTCGGTATTGCGAATTAAATAAAGAATAATCCAAGAATTAAAGACACAAGTCCTAATAATAAAAAGTCCTGAATAAAACTGTTCAAGTCCCGAAGAGATCCAGAACTGAAGGCGATGACGTGTCTGTTATAGCCTGCAAAGTGCTGATGTATCAACAGTCTCTTGTTGAATCACAGAAATATTATTACAAGTTTGAATTCAGTATAAATTCCAATGAATATCTTTATCCAGGAATTTTATCAGAGCACTTTTGTATTTCCAGAGAAAAATAATTACTTGAATTCAATAATTTGAAGAAAATAAAATTCATCCCAAACTGGTCACAAGATAATACAACTTAAAGTGCTAGATGTTAAAGCACGACTGATAAAATCGTCACAGTCACAAGATAATATAGTTCTCTGCTTGACCTCAGGTCACACTTAGCATTTTCTAAAAGCAACCATTACCTAATCGAAAATAACCTATGAAATGATCTGATGAGTCTTTATTTACAACACAATACAATACAAAATTCACTTAGGAATCTCCAAAACCCTGACCCTGATCTTGGATTATATTATTGTGACTCATCAAATGACTGTTGGCACATCTCCACGTCACTGGCTACTAAAGGCACATAAGCACATTCAATGTTGGATCCTATTTCATATATCACTGGAATTTATTTGGAATTTTATTCATTAGAACTGGTGATAGAACTGTTTGGACTATTTGGGACTTAATTCGCAATGCTCTAAGTTCCTTTTAATTTTTTAACCTTGTACTATTGGGAAATAAATGATTGGATGAATTTTACAATACACGTTTTTTCTTTTTCGATCTTTCTTATTATTTTGATTTGGACCATATAGTCGCAATATACTTATTTATAATTTTTAATGAAAGTTCTTTATTTATCTTATCAGTTAATGTTATGATTTTAATACTATCAGCCGCTGATTAACAGTGATCATTGAAATCTTTTTCTGTATCTTAAATAACAATTGGGGTTATCAGTCAGGAAAGAGGTTGTACATATTAAGTAATCACCTGCCAGGTCGCTGAAAAATATGGCATGTCCAATTATTTATACTGCAAAAGTAAAATATGGAGCTTTTTATGTCAACTATATGTCATTAGCATGGTTTAATTGCCATACTTCCCACTTTATTTATATGGCAAGGTCATGGTGTACCTTTCTGCAGGTATAAATAAATACACTTTCATGGTAAGTAATTTGTGTTAAATGCATTGAATTATCTGGTTGCTTTCCGTTAATGAATTGTTATCAGATTGTAATAGTTGAATTTTTTTCAGATAAAAGTCCATTCATACGAGTAATTATTTAATAATAGTAAATAATTTTAATGAGTTTAGAGACAAAGATATTCGCGCTGTATTGCATTGACTTTATTTGTCTCCGATATAAAGTTATCATTGATCTAATTGGGTTTTATAACACCAAAGGAGAAATTTAGATTAAGTTTGTTAGAGGTATTGAACCTGTTTTTGCTTTTATTAACGTATGGAAAATAGATTTGTATTTCTAGGGGATTATCGAAGCGATAATTATATGATAACCAAAATATATTTTTTCAGGTTTTGAAAAATCCCAATCCATCTGGGAAACATCTGGGCACTGTCTTTCTTTATTTTCATTCTTTATGTAATTTGAACTAAGTTCACTTTAAATTCGCAATTTGCCGAATACATTTATTGATGCAAAAAGTGTATTTCTTTCTGTATAACTTACGAAAGAATTATTCTGTATAATTTGTATGTTTGTGTACATAAGTAGTTAATGCAGAATGTATGCTATACTTGAATTTGTAATGTAAATGTAGTCGGTTGGGGTCTTTAAAGGCTACATAAAAGTTCAAAAGAAGAATGACAGAATGCGTATGCCAAGCAAGTGTCAGATGGTCTTCGTATAGTCGACCTATGTAGTCATCTGACAGCCAATATACGCAAAGCAAGTGTCTGCTGGTCTTTTTATAGTGATATATTTTGTCGTTTGACATATACAGTATGCAAAAGAGTCCTCTGCTGGTCTCCGTATAGTCGCCCTTTTTTAGTTGTCTGACAGCTACTGTACTTTGGCCAGCTTTAAGTTGCAAGAAACATTCTTAATTTGAGTCTTTTCATTATCATATACTTTGTTGTGCAAATCATGAACTGCGGTAAGTCACTCGTCATAGACTTAAAGCAGTTATAATGCCTTTTATGGGCAGGATATATTTGGTCGACAAGATGATATGCGAGTTTACAAAGTTCTTGTTTTTCAGTCAACGAGAATGACATGTGTAATGGTTTATCCATATAGCCAGGAAGTGTTTATTCTTTTTTCCACCTTATCTATTGTCCGATCTATGATAACTCGAAACACGTGAAGGCCTGATTTTGGCAGCATAAAAGCTCTGAAAATTATCTTAACTTTTACATTTTCAGAATTCTTGATATATATGACCTGTTTTTAAATAGGTTTGCAATGTTGTTTATCGGTGTTTCTTTCATAATTGTTATTTTCCTGATCAACGAGACCTTATTTCGATCAAGTACTTTGGAAAGACTCATAGAGAGAGAGAGAGAGAGAGAGGGTCGCACACACACACACATACACACACACACATCTATAGAGAAATCCTAATATACTTATTTTATCTTACTTTATTTACCAGTTTGTTTGAGAATATTTACAGAATATATTTCCACTTTGAGAATATTCTAAAAACAGAAACCAAAAAAAATCAAAATAAAACTATATATATATATATATATATATATATATATATATATATATATATATATATATATATATATATATATATATATATCTTCAGTTGTGAATGTGTATTCGTGTATTTATTCTTTATAGTTATTTGCTGATTAATAGAAAAAAATATGGTTTGGTAGTGAATTTTGCATTATAGTCCAAACACGATACTGCTGAAGTTAACAACGACTCTTTCACTTTACCAAGTAAAATATTTTCTCTGGCATTCTTCCTTGTTTCCAACCAATTCAGATTTTTTCCCTTATTTTTTTTTTTAAGTTCCCATGTTGTTTTCCGTTCTTTTCTAGTACTTAGTTTTGTATCGTAGAGTCGTAATATACTTATGTATAATTTGTAATGAAAGTTCTTTATTTTTCTTATCAGTTAATGTTATGATTTTAATACTATCAGCCAATGGTGATCCCTGAAACCTTGTTCTGTATCTTCACAATTGGGGTTATGTGTCAGGAAAGAGGTTGTACAAATTAAGTAATCACCTGCCATATCGCTGAAAAATATGGCATGTCCAATTATTCATGTTGCAAAAGTATAATATGGAATGAAAATTTTTATGTCAAGTATATGTCATTAGCGTGGTTTAATTGCCACGTTTGCCATTTTATTTATATGGCAAGGTCATGGTGTACCTTTCTGCAGGTACAAATATATACACGTTTATAATAATTAATTTATGCTTCAACCATTGAATCATCCAGTTGCTTCCCGCTAATGAATTATTGTCAGATTGTAATAGTTGAACTTTTTCAGGAAAAGTCCATTCATGCATATATTGGTAGATTTATAAACATACAATATTATTATTATTACTATTATTGTTATTATTATTATTATTAGTAGTAGTTTTATTATTATTTGTATAGTTTGAAAGATTAATTACATGTTAAACCTTAGTATTGCTTTGCATTGACTTTATTTGTCTCTATTATAAAGATGTCATTGATCTAATTTAGGTTTTATAACACGAAAGGAGAAATCTAGATAAAGATTTTTCGATGAATTGAACCTGTTTTGCTTTGTTAATCTCCGCGGCTTCTTTCTTTATTTCCACACTCGAGAAGATTTGAACTAATGCAACGTTTACATTCGCAATGAGCCGAAAAAGTTTGTTAACGCATACAAGTGTATTTTGTTCTGTATACATTGATTAAAGAATTATTCTGTATAACTTGTATTTCTTTGTACATAAGTAGTTACTGCAAAATATGTTGTTTGAAATTGTAATGTAAGTGCAGTCATTTTGGGTCTTTTAAGATTCTAAACGTTTTCAAAAAAGAAAGAGTGGATGTGCAAAGCAAGCGTCTGATGTTCTTCGTATAGCAGACCTATGTAGTCATCTGACATCTAATGTATGCATGTAGTGACTGATGCTCCTCGCATAGTGATATATTTTGTGTCCGCTGAATCTACCGTATGCAAAACAGGTGTCTGATGGTTTTTCCTTTATTCGACCATTTTAGCTGTCTGACAGCTAATTTACTTTGATCAGCTTTAAGTTGTAGGAAACATTCTTAATTTGAGACTCTTCATTTGCATATGCTTTGTTGTGCAAACCAAGAATTGGGGTAACTCACTCGTCAGAGACATACCACAGTTATAATCCCTTAAAAAGCAGAAAATATTTTGTCGACAAGAGCGCGTGCGAGCTTGCAAAGTTCTGGTTGTGAAGTCACCGATAATGACGTGTAGTTTTTGTCAATACAGCAACGACGTACTTATTCTATTTGTCCACCTTACCTATCGTCGGAACCATGATAATTCTAAATACGTGAAGGCCTGATTTTGGCAACATAAAAAACACTCGTAATTATTTACAGTTACATTTTCAAAAATCTTAATAGATATGGACTGTTTTAACACTGGATTGTAATGTTGTTTATAGGCGTTTTTTTCATATTTTATTATTTTCCTGATCAACGTGACCTTATTTCGATACAGAGCTTTGACATCTTTAACCGTGCGTTTCGAATCTTGACTCTCTCTCTCTCTGTGTCTCTCTGTCTGTCTGTCTGTCTGTATATATATATATATATATATATATATATATATATATATATATATATATATATATCAGAGAGAGGGGGACACACACACACACACACACACACACATACACACACACACACACACACACACACACACACACACACACACACGAGACTTGATAGCGGCGCAGATACAAAACAGTATCCCAAAGTCTTGCTATAAACAAGCTGTTCGCCCGGGGAAGAAACAATTTACATTTGCAAGAAAACCCCCCAAAACGATAAACACAAAGTCAATATAAATGAGTGACACCGTCAATTTACAACGTCTGAAGGACGGTCCAACACACAAATAGCGGATCACAGCAGGTGAAGGAAAGAACAAATTGAGAAATGAACTTAGATGGGCACACTACACATCTATTTTATTATGCCTTAATTACTTTAAAGTTATTTAACGCAACTCAAAGAATGGAATGTAGTCCTTATCACACGCACACACGTATAATTATATATATATATATATATATATATATATATATATATATATATATATATATATATATATATATATATATATCAAATAAGTCGCATAATATATTTAACTATTTGCAGGCAGAAATAAAAAAATATCGCCGCTGTCAAAATTATCACAGTTTTATTATTATTATTATTATTATTATTATTATTATTCACACTTTCATCGAAATCCCACGCCCCGTTTCCTTATACCTATGTCTCTCTCTCTCTCTCTCTCTCTCTCTCTCCTATTTTGCCTGCAGAATCACGTTAAGATATTACTTACATTTCTCAATGTTGATGGTGATGCTGCATGCATTAAATACATGGGCAATATATATATATATATATATATATATATATATAT
>JAECUM010095787.1:0-23153 GCA_016617855.1 Megalonaias nervosa | reverse complement strand
ATATATATATATATATATATGTATGTATGTGTGTATGTATGTATGTATGTATGTATGTATGTAATCGTTCATTGCTGTCCCTGTTATGTATTGTCACCGACAATCACAGAACATTTTTAGCAGTTTAACAAATTGTCATTAGAATAGGGATAACTATTATGAGATTTGGTTTGCTGACATAATACAGTTAATGTGGCTAACGTGTTGCTAATAAAAACTAAATGTGACAGTATGGCCATGTTAGGATGTATGTTGAAGCAAATCTGAAAAAAAGTGCCCTGATTAAACAAGTTCTGAAAATACCAAGAGTTGCGTTTGCCACCGACTCTTCAATTGGCTTTGGGTACAAAAAAATACCTTGCATATCATAGGTATTGTTAAAAGAACTTTTAATTCCTTATAGGTGTATCATTGATAGATATTATTTCTATTATAGGGTAAACAGTTTAAGGACCGCAATTCGCTTAATAGTGAATCTGTTGTATGCTGAATTTGAGATTTGTGTAGGATATATATTGGAGCAAATCTATAAACACAGTACAATTATCCACTAATTTTTGTATTCAGATTTTATGAGAATTCTTAGAATGAATAAGAGTGCATCTTAGTAACTTGTTTTCTCTTGTAACACTGTCTCATCCATTCCCGTTTTTGATTGTCATCCGATTATAGCCATTTAAATCCATCACTGTTTTCTCAATTTTCAGCCATTTAAATCTATCCGTTTTTTCCCGTCAATTTTCATCCTAGTATAGCCATTTAAAATCATACATTTACAAACGTTTTCGCTTTTAGCTTTCTTTAGGATCAGATTTTTTCTTTTAATTTCTACATTTCTGCTTCTCTCTACATGTTCCCTTACTTATGAGATCTCTTCACCTGTAAGAGCCTCGAAATAAATATACTCTCCAGCTATAATGAAGTTCAGGGGACAAAGTCCTATAGGCATGTCAGAATTTTATTTTCAGCGAGGACAAGACACCTACAGGGACTTTCTTTTTTATGTATTTCCTTGTATTCGCCATCCCGTTATAAACGGAGTTCAATATATTTATATATATATATATATATATATATATATATATATATATATAGAGAGAGAGAGAGAGAGAGAGAGAGAGAGAGAGAGAGAGAGAGAGAGAGAGAGAGAGATACAGACAGACAGACAGACAGAGACAGAGAATTGTAATGCATGCACGCTCCAACTGATTACGAAAATACAAATGTGTGATACTACATATCGATAGTTATGGTTGTCAAGTGTAACTCATTAAGTGACACTTACAAATTGTCTTATGATTGTTATCCATGGCAGTTAAAAATGTATAAAATTAACGGAGAATTTGTGGTTACACGCAGCTGTGATTACAAGATATACCAGTAGTATATGGGGTTACCGTAGCGTCAATGGGAATTAGCATTACAGACCCCCCCTGGGCCTGTATAGCGTCAAGAAATAAAATCTCACCCTGGGCCTGTATAGCGTCAATGGAAAATTGGGTAGAGGGACTAGCACACCCTGGGCCTGTATAGCGTCAATGGAAATTTTGTAGAGCGGCGACTAGTATACTGTGGGTTTGTATAGCGATAAGCGACAGGTGGCATGACGTCACACTGGTAACAATGTAGCAAAAAGAGAAGTACTGTGACGTCAGGCTACCTGAGAGAGGGCTATAGACAAACACGAATCAAGAGCGTTCGTGTTTTTTAGTAGAGGAAGGGTTATATATATATTCGTTTAGGGTGGAGACAAAATGAAAATTAAGATCTTTTCGAGGCATTGGAAGTGGCCCTGAAAAGGGCCGTTGTTTGTTATGTGATGTTAACACCATTCCGTTAACATACAGGACATCGCATAGGTCTTCTTTTCTTCCTCAAATTTCTCAAAGTTTGTCTTAAACTGTGTCTCACTTCTGGTCCGTAGATGAGAGTCCGCTTAAGACAGCCTTGTCTTTCCACATAACATCTTCTTTTCCAAAGAGTGGCACCGGTGATCCGGATGACAGTCCATTTTGTTTTCACATACATGGGTAAGTCTGTACGGAACAGCATTGAGGATACCAAAGTAGAGGATTCTACGTCGATCAACATCTTCTCTGTGACGAGAACAGGTGAAGGGAATGAAGTGAACCGCGTTTATTTATAGTGGAAGACCGGATCGAAACGGATTGAAAGGGTTCACCAATCCCAACACGCGTTACAAAATTCAGTCACTTCGCGGAGTCTGTCTTCCAATCCGAAGAGAGCTACCTGTGACGTCACATTTCCTATATAGGCACACTAGCGTCTGTGCGCAGTGAATCGATGCGGTATTGTTTTGTGAAACATGACGGAACCTAAGAAGACAATGAATTGGGGTGCACCGGCTGTGGAGACGAGAAGTAATGGTACAGCAGCAGCTACCAAAGTGAACACAGTGCTACTTCCCGAAGAGGTTGATTTCAACTGGGATTTAGTAGATTTTTTATCTTCTTCCCAAGAATTTGTTCCGGTACCAGTACCTTCGCCACTTTCTCCTTCTTTACCACGTGTCGACGATTTTAAACAAAGACAGAAAGAAGAATTGGAGAAATTTTTACAGCAGCAGAAAGAAGCAGAGCAAGCATTTCTTCTTGAACAGAAACAGCGAGAAGAAGAAGAAGAGGCAAGAAGGAAACAACAGGAAGAAGAAGAAGCAGTAGAGAAGAAACAAAGTCTAGGAGAGAAGGAGAACAGCGAAAGTCAAACGGTCACGGTACTCTTGGACATTTTGGCCGAGTTAAGAAGTCTGAAACAAATGTATCAGACTTCTTTATTACGACCCAAGAGAAAAAGACCTTCCCGAGCCAAACAACCTAACCCTGTGACTACACCAGAGATACCACCCCTAGTGATATCTACTAAATCATTGACAGGAGCAAGTCCACAAGTAGGCCTTGGCCGTGGCAAAGGCTTAAGACAGTTAAAGCGAATTGATTCTCGTTCCTGAGTTTGTTCTAAGGAAAAAAACAAACACTCAACAGTCCTTTTCAGGGCTACCCAATACTCTCGAAAAGAGTGACTATTCATTTTGCCAAAATCAATTAAAACTCAAAATCCCTTCTTTAACCCTATGATGTACGTGTTGTGAGTGTATGAGTGTAGGTCCTTATTATTTCTAAATAATGAAAACCAAGAGACACTTACGTTTTTTTCAGTTTGGTCTATTCTGTTACAATTTTTACAATTCAATATCACAACATAACACAACACAACACTTTTAAAAAAGTTCATAGATTTCTTTTTTGTCTTTTTTCTTTCACTCTCTCTGTTTTTTCAATTTCTTCACTTTTACACTTTTTTCCTCTTCTTCGTCTTCTTCTTCCTCACATTTTTCTCGTCTTCTTTTCTTTTCTGTCTTCTCTTTCTGAACGTGTCGGGGTTCTTCTTTTGTCGAGGTCACCTCTGTTTCTTCTTCCTCCTTCTCCTGCTCCTGTTGTTTCTTAGGGCACTCTGAAGACCAATGTCCTTTCTCTTGACAATGATAACAGGTATCTTGACTTTTGTTTCTTTTGACACTGGCCTTGCTTCTTTGACGGTCTGGACATTCTGTAGCCCAATGCCCTTTCTTTTGACAGATATAGCAAGTATCTTGACTTTTATCTCGAAAGGAAGGAGAGTAGTCCGTCGGCTTGTCTGAAGAAAACTTTCTTATCACACCTCGCAATGCTCTAATCAGAAGTTCGATCTGTGTGGGTTCTTCCATTGTGCTGGTCGGCTTGAGAGCGAAATGAATACTGAGAGGGGAGTCACTAGCCCTTTATATATGCCCTGGTCTGACATAGATATATAGGGGTTCATGGTGTTTCACAGGTAGTCATTTGACTTTTTGCCGTCAAGATGAAACGATCGCATCATTTCGAAAAGAAAGAAGAAGAAAGTAAGAGGCAGAAACGTGATTTATCGCCTCGCACAGTAGCTGAAGTCTTGGCACAAATTCATGCCAGCGATTTTGAAGATGAGATGAGTGAACCAGAATCGAAGCCTAAAGAGTCTACACCAAATCAAAGTCCATTACCATCAGTAAACCCTGAAAAGTACTACCATATTCGGGAGACGGACAAACGCTCTTCCAGAAAATTTAGAACCACGGCCTACACGTACGCAGTGAAATTTAAAGATTTCAAGTCTGACGTACCCTTGGAAAAAGCAGAAGGGTTCATCACCGATGTGTGGGATTCTTTGTTAACCACACTAAAACGGCAATGTCGAGCCAAAGAAGACGATCGCTTGAGACTTTCTATTCATCACGACAATTTGAAGTCTCCCGTTTGGATCGAGTTTAGCAGTCCAACAGAATTGACACCTTCCAAAATCATGGACAAGATTCAACACGTACAACAATCCAACGACAAATTTCACATCACGGACGGAAAAGCGACACTGTACATGACCCACGTGTCTCTTCCCCAAGGGACAGGTAAAAAAAAGTTGATGTTGGTAGACAACTTGCGTAACCTCAAGCGTAGTCTCGTCCAAATTAACAATCCAAAAGACAAGATGTGTTTAGCCCGTGCCATCGTGGTGGGACAAACGTATGCCGACAAGAACGATACGGTAGAATGGAAAAGAGCCTGGAAAACTATTCAACAATCGGACCGAGCCAAACAACGAAAAGAAGCAGAACTCCTGTTACAGCAAGCGGGGTTAGCTAAAGACACACCCTGTGGCATTCCTGAAATGCAAAAGTTGCAAGACGTCTTGGCTCCACGTTACACCTTGAAAGTTCACCCTCAAGAAGTGCGCGGACCTCTGTTGTTTCGAGGTCAAGATTTTAAAGACGGAAAATACATTCACGTCTATCATCACGATGAACATTTTGATGCCATTACCAGTATCACTGCATTCCTGTCATACAGTTATTACTGTGAGAAATGTGACTATGGCTATAACAATCGAGAGCAACACAAGCATTGTGGATCGAAATGCTCAGGATGTTTAGCTTCTACACCCTGTCTGGACGAAGGACAAGAACGAGTGCATTGCTCTGCTTGTCAGCGCACGTTTGTCAGTCCTGCCTGTTACCAACAACACCTAAAGACGCAAGGTTCACAGCAGAAATGTGCTTGTCAGCTCTTGAGATTGTGCCCTACTTGTGGACAAGGCATACGTACCAACAGTGCCAAGGCGCACGTCTGTTCAGGAAAGAAGCGATGTCACATTTGTCGCCAAACCGTGGACTTGGAACACCAATGCTACATTCAAAAATACCATTCCAAACATGAAGAAGAAGAAGATAATGACCAGAAGAAGAAAGGGAATTTCATCTTTTTCGATTTCGAATGCATGCAAGAGACTGGCATTCACATTCCTAATTTCTGCGTGGCTCACCGAGCGTGCGAGAAGTGCATCCAAGAGCCTATCTTGACTCATTGCCCTTACTGCAGCAAGATTCCTGGAGGACGTGAAAAAATCTTTCGGGGATCGAACACACTGGCCGATTTTGCCCAATGGATCTTAAACCCTATCGACGAGACGTGGAGCCAAGAAGATATCGAACGTTACGGAGATTGTCATCGCCATGCCACGGTGATGGCTCACAATTTCTCGGGATACGATGGACAATTTCTGTTGAGATACTATACGGAACAAAGTACCGAACGTCCGAAAGTAACTTTGAACGGAGCCAAAATCATTTCCATGCAAGTGGGACAAGTACAGTTTAAAGATTCAATGAGTTACTTGGCTATGCCTTTGAGCCGCATGCCTAAAACGTTTGGCATGACAGAAATGGCCAAAGGCTATTTTCCACACTTTTTCAATACCGAAGCCAATCAACACGCCGTTCTACCCCATTTGCCTGAGGCTCACTACTACGACCCCGACAACATGCGTACCGAACAACGAGAAGCTTTCTACGCATGGTACCAGACTCACGCTTCGGACCCTTTTGACTTTCAAGAAGAAATGTTAAAATATTGTCGTTCCGACGTAGACATTTTACGTCGCTGCTGTGGAAAATTTCGAGAACTGTTCATGGAACACGGAGGGATCGATCCTTTGAAAGAAGCTTGTACCATTGCCAAAGCGTGTTCCTTAGTGTATCGTCAACGATTCATGCCCGAAAACACCCTAGCTGTCATCAGTCCTCAAACGACCAATTTTGTCAAACGTCAATACTCGGTCAAAGCCCTACGCTGGTTACATTACTTGTGTGAGAAGGAAGACAAATGGATCCAACACGCTCGCAACGGAGGAGGCGAAAAGACCATCGGAAGGTATTCAGTAGACGGCTGGGACTTAGAAAACCCCAAGATCGTGTACGAGTTTAACGGGTGCTTATTTCACGGATGTCCCATCTGCTACCCTCAACGTGACACTAAAAACCAGTTTTTACAACGGACCATGGAAGACTTGTACCAGGCCACTTGTCAGCGACGCTTGAAGTTAGAAGAGCAAGGATACCAAGTAGTGGAAATGTGGGAACACGAGTACGATCAGCGATTGAAAACCGATCCCGAGTTTAAGCGCATCGTGGAAAGTTACAAGCTGGTGGACCCTCTGAACCCGCGGGACAGTTTGTACGGAGGACGGACGAATGCCACCTGTTTGCTGTACCAAGTCGACGAGGAGAAAGGAGAAGAAATCAAATACTTGGACGTGTGTTCTCTGTATCCGTACGTGTGCAAATATTGCCACTTTCCGCAGGGCACCCACAATTGCTGACGGAACACATCGACGTGGACAATATTCGACAATACGAAGGATTGATCAAGTGTAAAGTCTTGCCTCCCACGAACTTGTACCATCCCGTTTTACCACATCATTGCCAAGGAAAACTGATGTTTCCCTTGTGTCGTACTTGTGCTGAAACGTGCAACCAAGACCACCCTTGTCAGCACACTCAGGAAGAACGAGCCTTGACGGGAACGTGGGTCAGCGTGGAATTGTTTAAAGCTCTGGACTTGGGATACCAACTGTTAGAAGTGTACGAAATTTACCACTTTCCCAAGACAGAAAAATACCACAAGGGCGACGATTCTCAAAAAGGCATTTTTGCAGACTACGTGAATGCCTTTTTGAAACTGAAACAAGAAGCTAGCGGATATCCTTCCTGGTGTCACACTCCCGAAGACCAAACAAAGTTCAAAGAGAAATACTGGAAGCAGGAAGGCATCACTTTAGACCACATCGAGAAAAACGAAGGAAGGCGATCGTTTGCCAAAGTGATGTTGAATTGTTTGTGGGGCAAAATGGCACAACGACCGTGTTTACCCAAGACGGAGTATTTGACAGAACCTTTCCGATACTTGCAGATGATTCACGACAAAACCAAATACATGAAACACGTGGACGTCGTTCGTGAGGACTTGCTCTTAGTCAATTACGAAGAAGAACTGGACTTTGTAGAAGCCGACGAATTTGGAAATGTCATCATTGCGGCTTACGTGACAGCCCATGCTCGCTTAAAACTGTACGAAGCTTTAGAACTATTAGGAGATCGTGTGCTGTATTTTGACACGGACAGTTGCATCTACATTGATCGCCTGGGTCAACCTTACCTGATCATCGAAGGAGACCGTTTAGGAGCCTGGACGGACGAGCATCCCGACCACAAGATTCTAAGTTTTGCAAGTGGCGGTCCCAAAAATTACGGCTACGAATACCGAGACAATCAAGGAGAAGTGCACACGGAGTGTAAAGTGAAAGGATTGACTCTCAATTATCGCACCAGCCGAGTGGTGAACTTTGGTGTCTTGAAAGAAGCCTTGCAGTCTGGACAGGATGGAAAGTTTAAAGTGACCACCCACGAACCGCACAAGATTGTACGTTTACCCACACACCAAATCGTCAGTCGCCCCTTGGAAAAAGTTTATCAAATCGTGTACCAGAAGCGAGTTCGGCTTCCCAATCACTTCACTTTACCGTACGGTCATGCCGATATTGGTCAGCATATAAAAAGGGACAACGTTCAAGGTCGATAGTTCATTGTGACTACCATTGCTAAGCGAGAAAGATGAATCCATTCACACAGCAAGTATCCAGTAAGAGTAAACTCAAGTACGATGCTGTGCCTTGCGATGGTAGGGATGCCGTACGCTATGACCTTAGTGATTCAGTACCACATCATCATGGGAACTTTGCTATAACTACTACTTCTACTACCATGCCTACCATGGAAAGTGATGCTGTACGTGTCAAACCTGACGGATGTGAAAGCGATGCCACTCGTTATCGCACACCTTTTCACTTTACTGGTTTTCATGGTGGATGTCCACCTCCACAGGAAACCATGCGACTACCACCCTACGGATGTCATGTAAAACTGAGCAAACTCCTAAGGATTTCACCGTACCCTCATCGAAATGAACCTGTGAAAGACGAATATTCGTTCCCTGTGCGTTTGCCAGAATACTGTGATTTTGAAAGTCGATTGCAAACCTTCCAAGGAAAATGGCCAAAATATCTAGGAGGACCTACCCCCGAAGAATTAGCCAGAGCTGGATTTATCTACTTGGGCGAAGGAGATAAAGTCAAGTGCTTCAGTTGCGGTGTCTCACTTCACGAATGGGAGAAGAAAGATTGCGCTTACCTGGAACATGCTCGATGGTCTCCAGAGTGTCACTACCTGCCTTTAGTGGGACCTCGTCATTGAAGTGACCCTACCATGTTGTGTAAAAAGCTAGCTACGGAGTTAGGAGTCAAACGTTGGACAATCCCTAGACAAGTATTTAAACCCGATGTAAAAAATAATCTTCAAAGATTACCAAACGAATTGCAAGAGAAGATCTACAAGGACATTTGGCAGGGACTTGCCAGAGCCAAATCTCAATTAGTGACTGTAGAACATTTGTGTCGAGAAATTCATAAGAGGAAATTGACCAAAGTCAACAAACAAGTCCGATTTGTCTGGATCAAGGGTGCGTTCGTTCTACTATTTCGCTTTAGACCATTTACATTTAAAGATTTTATTGACATTCTTGACCGTTTCCTGGAATGGCAGTGGTCAGAAATTACCCACTACGTTCATTACTTTCGCTCTAGGAGAAGTGTTTGACTGACATGGTTATGGATACTTTACAAGAGAACATTCGTGCTTTGCCTGTGGAATTGAGAGAACGCATTTACCGTGAGTTCGTCAAAATACAAGTGAAACGAAAAGAATCATTGCATCCGTTACGTCACCGATGTTGGAACCACTGGTACCTAAATGCTATAAGAGGATTGATTCTGATGAAAGTGTTCCAGTGGTCAGACATTGATCAACTACTCGTGAGCAAGAAGGATTGTGTTGTTGATAGTGATTATTTTTACTACCAGGTACACTTACTGCATCGAATTCCAGAAGAAGAGTTAGAGGGTTACCAAAATCTTGTACACAATGTAAACTTAGATAAAGAGGAAACTTCTGAACGACGTGTGATGTACAAGTTAGTGACTAAATATTTTAGATACGTCGACGGAATACGACCACTTCTGTGCAAAAAGTACACTTATAGCTGCCGAAAAAAGAGGGTATAAAAACGTTCTACCATGCCACGACCTTTATCATTCGTGATACAACAGATTCCGTGGAAGGAAATCAATGACAGTATTCAAACGGTGGAGGATTACCATCGCCTATTACGAGAACTGTCTCCATTGAATTGGGGTCGACGTGTAGTGTGTGTCTTAGTGACTTGCTTTCTGGGATTTCGTTTACCAGCTGATTCTTTGTGGACTCTTTACGAACAGTACCTATTACTCCAAAACAAAATATGAAAGTGATCCCTTTAAATGTCCACGAGAGACTCATTCTGCTCAAAGCTTTGCGCTTTCATTTGGATACTTCTCAACCTCTACGGGAAAACAAGATTCGTCAACTTTTAGGTACTGAAGATGTGTACGACGACGTGTGTGTAGCTTGTGACTTACACCCTCACTGGACAGATGTACGTGACTGGAAAAGTTTGGGGTTTGAGGCTTGGGCTAAAGAAGTGGCACACTATGCCCAAGATTTGTCATCCTAAAACATTAAAACGTACCGTGAAAAAAGTCACTTTTAAACCTGTGTTAGTGTCAATACCAGAAGAACAGTCTGTCACCGAGGAAAACCACTCTCTTCAAGACAGGACTGTCATTGACATTCCTGAAAGACCATTTCGGGAGGACCCTTGTGTGACTGAACCAAGGAATGTACAGACTCTCAGAACATTACACACTACTCCTACGATTTCACCTCTTGATCACAAAAAATGTTGTACAGAGACTTGTTTATATTCCACTATGGTCGTTTTGTTGTGTTTTTTATTCCTGTACTTAACCATATGGCTTTTATGTATTTTTGTCTTTCGTGTTGTTCACTAATAAAGATGACAATAAACGTGTCCTGAAAAAGTATAAAAACTCTTGTCTTGTCTGTCTTCGTGTCACAAGTGACATTTTATTACACTACTACTACTATGGCTACCTCTACTGTCTCTGCTCCCTCTTCCTCCACTGTCAAAGTCATTGACGAACACGTAGATCGGACTAGTTGGGAGGCCTTGTATCTTCGCCATCCCTTTAACATGCTTATTGCTGGACCAAGCGGTTCAGGCAAAACCGAATTTGTCAAACGTTTGATCGAACATAAACATCATTTGATCGATCGTCCTCCTCAACGAATCGTGTGGTGCTATAAAGAGTGGCAATCGGCGTACAGCCTTCTGCGAGAAAGTCAAGGCGATTCCATCGTCTTTGTGGAAGGCATTCCTGTCGAAGACGACGGAATCGTGTCTGACCCTAGTCAAACTCATTTGGTTATTTTTGACGACATGTTAGGAGAAGACGAAGAAGAAATTAAACTCTGGTTTACGCGCAAAGGGCATCATCGTAATGCCAGTGTCATTTACATTACCCAAAATTTGTTTCAACAAAGTAAAGCCCATCGTACCATCAGTCTCAATGCTCATTACTTGGTGTTGTTTAAAAGCCCTAGAGATAAATCGCAAGTACAAGTCTTAGCCAAACAGTTAGGAACGCCTTGGCTGATTCATGCGTACGACGATGCCACTCAAACCCCACACGCTTATTTACTCGTGGATTTAAAACCCACTACTCCCGATTATTTGCGATTTCGTACCCATCTGTTTCACCCCTGGTGCCAAGACGGAGGACCTATCGTGTACACGTCTCCGTCGTCGACTTAATCACCCCAAAAAATCTATAAAAACCTCGGTCACTTGGACTCTGTCTCACACATTGTCAACATGACGTCCCTTCAGTCTCATCTTCCCATTAAATTGATTCGTGCCTTGTACGGCATCAGTCGCGAAAAAAATCCACAAATACGTGCTCGTGTCTTAGAAGCTAGTCTCAAAGAAGTCTTACGATGGTTTACGGTGACAGCACGTCAATTACTGCAAGGCATCATTCAGATTCCACATCAAACCAAACGTTTTTTTGAGAGAAACAAAGTTGCCTTGACGCAACTAGCCGATCCTCGCATCGACACTCAAACCAAAAAGCAAATCATTTTGAAACCTGGAGGAAGTGGATCTTTAGGAGGTGTCATCATTCGTTCCCTCTTAAAATGGGATCCTAATGCTCCCAAAGTTGTCCCCAAGAAAAAAGCCACACCCAAACGTACCCAGAAGAAAAAGAAAAAGAGCAAGGGTGTCAAGACCAGGTCACAACCTCAGAAAAAGAAAAAGAAAAGCCCACAGAAAACAGCTTTTACTCGCAAGAGAGTGTCTCCAACAACTTCTCCTCCAGCAGTGACACCCTCTTCCTCTTTAGCGGCAGTAGCCGCGGCTCACAAAGTACCTGCCCCCAAAGTCAAAGTCCAAGAGAGAACGGGTGTGTTACAGAGTTTACTGGATTTGTCCAAGCAAGAACTGTCTCGATTTAGTCCGTTGCGAACTCCTCCACGGCGTGTGTTACCTGTCATCAAGTTGATACGACGTAAAGACAATCAGTGGCGACGCATTCCAGTATAAAATGACCTGAGGCAAACCATACGGATCAGTATTTTTTGTGCTACTGCACGTCCAAAGATGTTCCCTCCAAGAAGTGTACACCGTTACCATCGTCGTTCTTCTTCTTCGGTCCAAAAAGGAAAAGGAAAACGAAAAAGACAGTCACGTCATCCTAAGAAGCGCTTAGTCAAACATCGGCGACACTCTCTGAAAAGACACACTCGTCCAAAGAAAAGGAGAAGCCACCAAAAGGGAGGTTTCTTTGGCCCTTTCCTTGAATTCGATAAGATAGGTGACAAGTTTGTCACAAGGGTAAAGGACAGGCTCCAAAAAAAATAAGATAAAAAGACGCATGTGAAACCATGGACTTTAGTGTATGTTGTGGATCAAAAGATGTCCCCTCATCGTCTTTCTTCTGTCCAGAAAGGGAAAAGAAAAAGACAGTCTCGTCATGCGAAAAAACGCTTAGCCAAACATCGACGTCACCCCCAGAAAAGGCACACTCGTCCAAAGAAAAAGAGGAGTCACCAAAGAGGAGGATTCTTTGGTGATTTTGGAAAACACATCGTCACCTTTATGACAAAGCGATAGTCCCCCAAAAGGATAAAAGGCTGTGTGACAAGTCATCGACGTTAGTGTATTTTTGGTGTGTGTCCCAGAATCAACAAACAAAGATGTCACCCCGCAAAAGACATTCCTCTTCTACCCCCAAAGGAAAGAAAAGGAAAGGACTGCCTCCTCGTTTGGTCAAACATTGGGACATGTTGTCTGTCCTGTCCAAAGCTCCTCCACCCATGCGAAAAAAACTCATTCAAACGGCCTCCAAAGATGTCATCGATACGGTGAGCGAATGTTGTCTGAACGTCTTGAAAGGCACAATACCTTTGACTAAACATCAGAAAAATTGCTTAGCCAAACATCGACACGTTCTTCGCCAAATGGTCCAAAAGAAAATACCCATTGGTCAAAAGAAAAAGATGTTGGTGCAACGTGGAGGATTTTTACCCCTGTTAGGACTTATTACCAATGTAGCGAAACCTATACTGAGTGCCATGGGACATATTATACCTGCCATAATTCCAAAATAAAAGACCAAGAAGATAAAAGGGACCTCTGAAATCAAAAGATCTCAGACGTGATCCTTGAAATCTGATGGAAGGACGAAAACTAGCTTTAGTCCCTTACAAACGATGGATGGAATACCATCGTTGGCAAGAACAACGAACCCCACATTTACCTCCCAATCCTCATTTGACCGAGATGTCCCAGATACAACACGAACTGCAATCGTTGATGGATCGCAGCGATTTGTCAGAAACGGAAAAATCGCAACGGTACGGACAGTTGTTGCAACGACTGCAACTCTTTCACCAGAAAGCTTTAGACGAAACAGCTCCACCCACTCTGAAAGATTTTAAGGCCTTGATGAAAAGTCCATCACCACCACTACCACCACACCAGTGGTCAAGACAGACACAACCCCACGAAGGCCTGAGGAAGAAGAGGCACGAGAAGTTTTTCAAACACCGTCAGCAGTTCCCATTCCTAGTAAGATTGCAGCGTCCTTGTTGACCCCTTCCCCTACACCGCAACGAGAAGAACTTAAAGCTTGGGTTAAAAAGATGATGTCTACTCCACCTTCGACAGAGGTGAAAAAGAAAGAAGGGAAACCAGAAGTGAAAAAAGAAAAGAAGACCAAAGCCATTCCATTACCACCACTACCTTCCACTTCTACGCCCGTGGCACATCGGACACGTAAGACCGTTTCCAAACCACCCCCTCCTTCCATTCAGACTAGCATTCGTGAAAATTGGATCACTTATTAAAACATGGAGAAGGTGTTAACCAGCATTTACTACGATCCAGCTCATCCTGCAGGTTACGGAGGAGTTCAGAAATTGTATCGTGCTGCCAAAACTCGACTGAAAAGTATCCGTTTACCTCAGGTGCAACGCTGGTTACAAGAACAAGCCACGTACACCTTACACAAACCCATTCGACGAAAATTTTCCAGAAGTCGCACCCAAGTGGAGGGTATCGATCACCAATGGCAAGCCGATTTAGCCGATGTCTCTCATTTAGCCACCTACAATCGTGGCTACAAATATTTGTTTTGTGTCATCGACGTCTTTTCCAAATTTGCTTGGGTCGTACCATTGACTTCCAAATCGAGCAGTGAGTTAGTGCGAGCCCTCAAACTGGTGTTGAAACAAAGTGGTCGTCACCCTCTTCGATGGCAAACGGACAAAGGCACCGAATTTCTAAACCAAGCTTTCCAAAAAGAATTGAAGAAACGTGACATTCATTTTTTCACCACCGAGAATCCCGAAACCAAAGCCAGCATCGTGGAACGTTTTCAACGTACCTTGAAAGAACGCATGTGGAAATATTTTACGCATCAACACACTCTCAAGTACATTGACGTCTTGCCACACCTCGTTCAATCGTACAACCAATCTTACCATCGGAGCATTGGACGTGCCCCCCAAGAAGTGACTCCCGACAACGAAGTGACCGTCTTCGAGCGCCTGTTTGGACCGTCCACGACAGTGCCTGTCCCCAAGAAAGGTGGAGTGTTGGCCACGGGAGATTGGGTACGCATTGGCAAAACCAAACGCACTTTCGACAAAGGTTACTTACCCAATTGGACCACCGAATTGTTTCGTGTCACTGAACGTGTGCGTGGTCGTTATCCTCCCGTCTATAAATTAGAGGACATGAACGGGGAAGTGTTAAAAGGAACGTTTTACTTACCCGAGTTACAACGTGTGACCAAAAAAGAAGACGACGTGTACGAGATCGAAAGCATTCTCGATCGAAGAACTCGTAAAGTAGGAAAGAAACGTGTCAAAGAAGTCAAAGTACGTTGGAAAGGATATCCTCCCAGTTTTGACTCTTGGATCGACGCTTCGCAACTCATCGACTATAAAAAGAAGTGACCATCATGCCCTTCAACACAGTCTCAGCTACTGCAGTGACCACTCCTTCCCCCAGTTCTTCTCTGCAAGATCTACAAAAACAACCCTTGTGGGTGTGGTGTGGAGAACGTGTGCCTAAAACTCAAATCGTCTTTTTCTGCCAAATCTTTGTGGTGTATTGTGTCATCGGTGCTGCCATTGCCAATTTGAGTTTGCAACAAGGAGATAAACAATTGTGGACCATTTTACTCAGCAGTTGCATTGGTTACCTTCTTCCCAATCCGTCTCTGAAATATTCCTCTAACGGAAACAACAACAACGGGAGCCTTGTGTCCAACGTCAGTTCCAACAGTCACCCTAACCATCCTCTTTTAGACACTCCTCTCACTTCCAGTGACTCCTCGGATACTAGAACTGTGGAATTATGAACAACCAATTTTACTTAACGTTACCCAGTGACAGTTCCATGGAGGTGTTTCCCAATAACACTTTGTGCTGTTTCTCGGCCAAATTACCTCAGGCCATCCGATTGGATCACGAAGCCCATTGGGAAGTGGCTTTGGTAGAAATTATTCACCCTACACAAATCAAAAACATCGTCGAAAATCAAAACACTTTGACGATAGAAGTTTGGGACGATCAAGTGCAACAAGTCATGGATGAACGCGCTAGTACTGGTGGTGTAGCTGACTTTATCAAAACACCAAACCCCATAACTAAACGAACCACTTATCTGTTGAAAATTCCTGCAGGTTATTATTTTAGTGGTCAACATTTGGTGAACACCATAGCTGAGAGGTTCAATTTCATGTTTAGTAAAGCTTTGGAGAAAGCCAAAAAAAGTGTCACAATCGAGTACCACAAAATATCTCGTCGCCTACTGATGAAATTTTCTGAGGACAAAATATTGGCCATTACATTTTGTCCTGAATTGTATGACATTTTGGGTGGAGACCCTAAGTTAATCAAGATTGCAAACGAAATACCAGCCGTGACCAGTAACGTGGATTTTGCGAAATATTTTCGATTCCCTGTAGAAATGAACCTAGGACTGAATTTGATTTTTGTGTACTCCGATGTGGTGGAGTACAACGTAGTGGGACACACCTCCGTACCGTTACTGCGTGTCATTCCTTTCAAAGTGGATTCTGCCACGAAGGCTGACGAGGAAGGTGGAAACACCTATCACGTTCACCGTGAATTTGTAAATCCTCACTATTTGTCCGTCAGTAAGCCGTATTTCGACACTGTCAACATTACTATAAAAGGAGATCTGGGACAAAATATTCCATTCACCAAAGGGAAAGTCACAGTGAAACTCCATTTTCGAAAACGATTACTCTAACTTTTTGTCAGTCATGTATCCTGTGTACCAAGGAGTTGCTCGACAGCGAGGACATGGTTTAGGTGATATGCTCAAATCGGCCTTTCGTACAGTGGTTCCCATTTTGAAACCGATGGTGACACGAGGATTGCACGCCTTAAAAGATGCCGCGTTGACGCAAGGTAAAGAATTTCTCCAAAATGTCATCATTGACAAACAAAGCCCCAAAGAAGCTTTCTTGAGAGCAGGCAAAAATGTTTTGCTTCAAACGGGCAAAGACCTTTTGGGTCGGCGAGAAACTCCTATAAATGCCCTGGGCAATGCTGAGTTAGGCATTCCTGCTTCCCTGAGGCCACAGCAAGGACAAGGCAGAAAAAGACGACGAAAACACCCTTTCAGAGGACTTCACGCCCCTAGAGCTAGAAAGACAAAGAAAAGAAAAACCGTCCGAGAGTTAGACGTTTTTGATTATTAAAAAAAGGAAAATGATGCACCGAGAGTCTTGTGCTTGTTCCAAGTCGGAACTGGATCTGTTTGCCATGCCACCCACCATGATGACGATGCAAGAATCCCAATGGGTCGAATTTCATCCCGTCTCCTCTTTGGTGGATTCCGCTCCCATCGAGTTTGAAATCAAAGGACAGCCCGAAGATTACATCGATCTGAATAATAGTTACTTGTATCTAAAGCTGAAAGTGATCAAAACCGACAACACCAATCCGGGAGCCGATGCCGCAGTAGCTCCCGTCAACAATTTCATGCATTCCTTGTTCAGCGAAGTGGATTTGTACTTGAATAACAAACTGATCAGCAGTAGCACGGATACTTACCCTTACCGAGCGTACCTAGAAAATCTCTTGACGTACGGAAAAGAGGTCAAGAACACTCATCTGGATGCTTGCGTGGTATGGAAACCTGACACCGCAGGTGAGAACACGTTTAACGACAGAGCCCTGACAGCCGATGACGATCCTCACAATGTGGGTTTTAACGATCGTCGAAGGAAAATCCTGCAAGGTCGTAGTTTAGAACTGATGGATCGTTTGCATTTGGACATGTGGTTGCAAGAGAAGTATTTGCTGAACGGAGTGGATATTCGCCTGAGACTCAATCGCAGCAGTGTCGCTTTCCATTTGATGGCTCAAGCCAACGAGTACAAAACCATCATCCAAGAAGCCAGACTTTACGTGCGACGTGTAGAAGTGTTACCTAAAGCGGGAAACGACATCAGTCAAACATTGAGCAGATCGACCGCCAAATATCCGATACGACGTGTCGAAGTGAAAACATTCACCATTGCTGCTGGACTCCGATCCAAGATCGAAGATCATCTGTTCCAAGGACAGTTACCCAAACGTTTAATCGTTGGTATCGTCAGTAATGCAGCCTTCAACGGAGCCCACGATCAAAATCCTTTCCAGTTTAAGCACTACAGAGTGTCCAAAATTGAAGTCAGTCGCGATGGCAAGACTTTGTGTACCAGACCCTTCGAACCTAACTTTGCCCAGAAGAATTACTTGAGATCGTACTTGTCCCTGTACGAAGCTACGGGGCAACTAGGAACCAACACCAGTCACGGTATTTCGTACGAAGATTATGTCGGAGGTTACACTTTGTGGGCCTTTGATTTCACTCCAGACCAAGGCAGCGACGAGGGACATTTCCACCCTATAAAATCCGGTCAACTGCGTGTGGAACTTCAGTTTGCAGAAGCTCTCACCGAGACGGTCAACGTCATCCTGTATGCTGAATTCGATAATACCATAGAAATCAACAGTTTGAGAGAAGTCATTCTAGACTATTAGACACAATGGAAGACTCCTATCCCTCTTTAAACAGTGGAGAATCTTTGGACATGGAATGGGAGGATAGCGTGAAAACAGAACCCCAAGACGAAGTCAAAGAGGACGAGGTAGTCGTCAAGTCCAGATGGCCAGAACAAGAACAACATTTAGTGTCCTGTTTTGCTAAACACCTAGCGAATACAATTACGGAATTGTCCAAGAAATATTGTTACGGATGTCAAAACGATCATCCCAGTCAAATTCAACACGATAAATGTATGATGATGAGTCAAGAAGAAAAATTGGACGAGTATCTGGACGACGCTTGGAGTCTCATCTCAGAAGAAACCGTGTTGCATGAGTGGTATAAAGGCTTGCGTGATCATTCCTGTCCTCCACTGACTACTCTAGAGATCTATCGCATCGAAGCTCTCTTAGCCCAGAGTGCGGAGACAAGGCAAAGAAACGGATACTTGACAGATCGTTTCAAACAAAAAGTCAGAATTGAATTGATGACTTATCATTACCTGTGAAAAAACAAAAACAACACAACAGAACATGGATACCTGGGAACTTTATTACCTTTTGAACAATAGTTCGTATACTGCTTCTTGGAATCCTGTCGTGTGCGCTAAAGATGAACTACCTCATCGCAAACCTAAAGACCATCAAGCTTATGTCATCAACACGGACGAAAGTCATCTTCCAGGCACTCACTGGGTTGCCGTCTACTTCCCTCAAGAGAATTGTGTGGAATATTTTGATTCGTATGGATTACCCCCTTTGGAAGACGATATCATTGACTTTATGAGAAGAAATGCCCAGACGACACGATACAATAATGTGAAATTACAAGGCACAGATTCCATGGTGTGTGGACAATATTGTGTATATTTTCTTCATCAACGCAGTCTTGGATATCCTTTAGAACATTTAGTGACTTATTTTGATCGTCACTCTTCTAGAAACGATGAGAAAATAGATCGATGGTTTTGTGACCATTATAGTTATCTTTTGTCTTTAGCTAGGAAACGTAGTGTACATCAATGGCCTCATGACTTCCATCAATGGAAATCTCACATGATTTCACAACGTTGTCAACCTTGTCAAAAATAATTTGTTTGATGTTACTTGTTACTTGTGACTTATGACTTGTTACTTGTTACTTGAATAAAAAATGTTGTGTTTTGAAAAAAAAATGTGTCTGTCGTTTGTTTTCAAAAAAAACACTGTGAATATATGCTCTTTGACTTCTTTCTATCCCTCATCATGACATTCGCTATCATAGCGTTCCGACACTAAAACCAAGTAGGGATGTTTTCTATCGCGTCCGCGTTTGAACCATATAAAGCGGGTGGGTCTCCAGTCTGACCATTCACTGTTGACTCGTCAACCTATGAAGATGCCTTCCAGACTAGCCCAGCTGAACGAAGCTTACGTCAATTTACATCGTGTCAGGCTAAACCTGATACCGAAGCCTGAAGAAATAGAGAATGTTAGGATGCTCTCCACAGTCCAAGGTCTGATAGAAGAGATGTTTAGAGAGGAAATTAAAAAAGAACAAGAAGAATGGACTGAGAAATACAGACTTCAGAAGAAGCAGAGAGAAGAACAACAACAGCAGCAGCAGCAGCAGCAGCAGCAGCAGCAAGAACCAGACAGAGGTTTTGTGGACTGTCGAGTAGACACCAAAGAATTCTCTTTCTCTTTTCGCAGAAGCAGACCGTATCCAATAGGAAAGCCTACTGCCAGACGGGGACGCAATCTTAGACAGTAAAAAAAGATTGCCATTACTTCCGTGAACAAAAAAAAACAGCCCTTTTCAGGGCTACCGAATACTCTCGAAAAGACATACTCATTCAATTTGCCAAAATTTGTAATTAGAAAATAGAAGTGTGTCTATAAGCACTTCGTTTCTTTTGTCAGTAAAACAAAATATTTGTGTGTTTGTATGTTTAAAAAAAATAGAAGTGTGCCTATAAGCACTTCGTTTCTCTGTCTTGTCCAATCGTGTCTGCCTGTGTTTGTAAGTAAAAAGTAAAAAAGTCAACGTGAGTGCTTCTTTTAAGTCCGCGTGTTACATGTGATGGTAAATTTGAGTGCTAGGGAATGTTTACTTTCACGTCCGTGCTTCAAGTATATAAATTGGTGCGATCGTCAGTCTGGTTACCCACGTTGACGTAGCAGCTGCAACAAAATGAGTAGACTAACAAAACTACTAGAACTCCAGATGCACCTGGAGCATGCCAGGCGTCTCCTGGATGAGCTGGCTATGGAGGCGGCACAGGAGGAAGCCAGGTTAAAAGAAGAAGAGAGCAAAAAGAAGAAGGAAGAAGAGAAAGAAAAGAAAAGAGGGATCCTGCCTCACCTCTTCATGAGACCTCAGTGTGAGGTCAAACCTGAGGTGAGGACACCTGCACAACCACATCCACAACCACAGCCACAGCCACAACCTGTACCAAGAGTCGCTGTCCTCCAGACAGAAAACTGGGAGGAGGAATTGGAAAGACAGAGGCAAGAGTGGGAGCCTCGGCGTCAGCATCCCAGGGTGCTGAATAGAAGAAGAAGGGAACAAGTATTCACTATCCCTCAAACTGAGGAGTGGGATAGTGAAGCCAATCAACCTCCCTCTGCGCTCCCAACCACACGCATCAATTGGGAGCAGGACTGGAGCCGGCGATGCGTGTGTGGTGCCCGCCCTGGGAGATGTCATCATTAACCAGGTGCATTTGCAGTTCTAAAAAAACAGCCCTTTTCAGGGCTAACCAGATCTCTAGAAAAGAGAACTTATTCAATTTGCCAATTCGTGTGAATGTAGTGTAGTGTGACTATAAACACTCACTCTTTACTGATGTGTGTGTGTGTGTGTGTGTGTGTGTGCGTGTGTGTGTGTGTGTGTGTGTGTGTGTGTGTGTGTGTGTGTGTGTGTGTGTGTGTGTGTGTGTGTGTGTGTGTGTGTGTGTGTGTGTGTGTGTGTGTGTGTGTGTGTTTGTGTTTGCATGCGCGTTCGTTGGTGTGGATAGTATATGGGTGTGTGTTTTTCTTCTCTTCCTTCGTTGGTGTGATAGTATAATGTGTGTTTTATGCTTGCTCGTTCGTTGGTGTGGATAGTATATTGTGTGTTTTATGCTTGCTCGTTCGTTGGTGAGGATAGTATATTGTGTGTTTTATGCTTGCTCGTTCGTTGGTGTGGATAGTATATAATATGTGTTTTATGCTTGCTCGTTCATTGGTGTGGATAGTATATAATATGTTTTTTTCTCATCCAGATTGTGTGGATGGTATGTTTGTGTGTTTTATGCTAGCTCGTTCGTTGGTGAGGATAGTATATTTGTGTGTTTTATGCTTGCTCGTTCGTTGGTGAGGATAGTATATTTGTGTGTTTTATGCTTGCTCGTTCGTTGGTGAGGATAGTAAATTGTATGTGAAGTGAATGTAAGGGATGTTTTCGTTCACGTCCGTGCTCCACGGATATAGAGCAGAGCGCTCGTCATTGTACGCTCAGTACACAAAATTCTAACTTGATATTTATTCAAAATTCATAACTCCCAACTATTAGATCAATTGCATAGGTGGCTCACACACTTCTGGTATAGGGATATCCATAGTCACAACTGGATTGAATTTGATTAAACTGATTTAGGGGTATCAAGGCTTTTTTGGGTGACTTGGGGCCTTCGGAGAGGACCATCAACATCAAGGAAGCAAGCTGAGACATGGACTGGAACTGGCTCTGGAGTCTTCGCCTGGGGGCTGTTGGCTGCTCTTTTTCTGGTGGCTTTCTTTTTTGGTTTGGTCCGTACGGGACTTGAATCACCGCCCTCTGGGGGTGGGGGGTGGGGTTTGGTTGTTGCCTGTCTTGGGGTTTGACTCGGTTACTTGTGGTAGGGGTCTGGTATAGGGGTGGGGGTGTGTGGGCTGTTTCTGGGGTGGTTGTGGTGGGGCGGGGCTGGGGCCCGGGCGGGGATTTGGTTGCTGGGTCTGTCAGTTGGGGGTGATGGAGTGCGTCCGGACGGGTACTAAAAGGTCAAAAGGCCCAGACCGGGGCCAAGTGCCCTCTTAAAGGGACAGCGGTTCAGCCTAGGATCGCAAGCAGCCGCAGAAGCCATCGAGCAATACGCGACTATAATCCGTTTACTGGTTACGCGCCATTCTACACAGAATAAAAAAATGAGCAGCAACATGGACTTGTTCAACAGATTAAAAGGCATTTATTATTGGATAATGGATGGAGTCTACGTGGTTGAAAGGATTGAAAAGGAATGTAGCTATCAAGTTACGAAAGACTTTTTAACCACTCAAGTCACCAGCATAAAACTAGCCAAGGATCTAGTAGCAGGTATGACAGAGGAGCAAGTGGAGAAGATTAGAGGTTTCATTCAACCTAAATATGTGAGAGTAGGCTCCTTGAAACAGGCTCTTGATCATGTCATACAAGTGAGCTCCTTTCTACAAGATATATTCAATTTCACCGAGTGGTCTTTTGTCAAAAACTTGGGTTTAGACTCTTTAAAAAAAGCTGAAGACCTGATGAGAAAAGTGCTGGAGGAAGAGGTGAAGAAAATCAAACAAACCTGGAGAAAAGAAGAGAACTGGACAAAAGAGAAAAAGGAAAAGGAAAACAGAAAGAAGAAAGAAGACTTTGAGAAATTAAACAACAATTGGATAAAAGTGCAAGAGAAATTTAGAGCTATGGGTCATCCTGACTGGATGCCAGAAAAAGAAAAGAAGAAAGGAATTATTCAAAAAGTCAGGAACTGGTGGAAGAACTGGAGAAGATAAAAGAAGAAGAAGAACCCAAAGGCCCTTTTCAGGGCCACTTCCAATGCCTCGAAAAGATCTTAATTTTCATTTTGTCTCCACCCTAAACGAATATATAAAACCCTTTCTCTACTAAAAAACACGAACGCTCTTGATTCGTGTTTGTCTATAGCCCTCTCTCAGGTAGCCTGACGTCACAGTACTTCTCTTTTTGCTACATTGTTACCAGTGTGACGTCATGCCACCTGTCGCTTATCGCTATACAAACCCACAGTCTACTAGTCGCCGCTCTACAAAATTTCCATTGACGCTATACAGGCCCAGGGTGTGCTAGTCCCTCTACCCAATTTTCCATTGACGCTATACAGGCCCAGGGTGAGATTTTATTTCTTGACGCTATACAGGCCCAGGGGGGGTCTGTAATGCTAATTCCCATTGACGCTACGGTAACCCCATATACTACTTATAC
>JAECUM010095786.1:0-50717 GCA_016617855.1 Megalonaias nervosa | reverse complement strand
CAAATTAAAAATGTATATCTAACACACAAGTGTGTCTCAATCCAAGGATGAAATATGTAAACCCTTATGCAAACAAAAAAACAAAAAAAAACAAAACAAAACAACATCTTGTTAAAAGTTATAGATAAACATAAACAGATATACATACCCACGTAAAGAAACCCACTACCTTATATGAACAAAGAACTAAGGAAAGATATATATGCTAAACGTATGTTGTTTAAAAATACTCTCGGTACAGATCATGCAAAGCCTAGGGAAAACTATCGGAAGCAGAGATATTATGTAAACAAATTGAAGAATAAGTCTATGAGAGCTTACTTTTATAAAGGTATGCAGGGGGCACTAAATCTATGAACTTCTGATCAACTATTAAGCCATGTTTCTCTAATGTTCGGATGGTCGAAATAAGATCATTATAGACTGAAAGTACAAAAATCGTAAACAATGAGAGAGAAATATGCGAAATCTTCAGTATGTAAATGTGGCATTAGAAATTGCTAAGGATATTCCTATTGATCCTCTAACCCATCAGACTGCCAAGACTGTTAAGGACTATAGTAACATGAATTCAATTTTTAAATTTATGCAGGTTATCCATGAAGAAGAGTAATGATGATAGGAGGTTTAAGTTTAAAAAGCTACTGGAGGGGATCAAATTCCTGTCAAACTGTTAAAAGCTTGGACACCAATCCTTTTGAACCATATTACAGATCTAATTTGTAAAAAAAATTTTACAGTTCAATATTTTTCATAATCGGCTGAAGACTGGAGGAAGGATCTTGATAATAACAAATATGTAGCTGCTGTTTTGATGGATTTATCCAAGGCTTTTTTTTTTGTTGTTGTTGTTTTTTTTGTTTTACTCTCTCCCTCGTGATATTCTCATTTGCAAGTTAAGGGCTTATGGTTTGACATATGACTCAGTAGGACTGTTACTGATCTACCTTTCGAATCGAAAGCCGTTGAAGGGTGTCTTGAGCAGCTGGACAAAAATTCAAAAAGGGCTCCTCATCGGTCAATTCTCAGAACATTTAATGTTTTTTATCAATGATATCTTCTATTTTATTACATATGGCTCTTTATATAAATATGCCGACGACAAGACTTTGTCCTTTACGTTACATGATATTAATACACATGAAGCAGAGTCCAACAATCTAATTGACTGGCTCACTGCTAATAAAATGTAAGCCAATCCGGAAAAGTGTGTGTGTGTGTGTGTGTGTGTGTGTGTGTGTGTGTGTGTGTGTGTGTTAGATTTTTAACGTAGCTTGAACAATTTTCCAGTCATATCGCTACGATGTCTTCAGTGTGGCAGTTTATAGTGATGTCTAGCACTGGGGCATCGTGAAGCAGACATGTAGCATCATGTCCCATCCAGTCACATTATCCTGACACCAGATCGACCAGTCATAACACTAACCTCTTAATGCTGAGCGCCAAGCGAGGCAGCTGTTAGTACCATCTGTATAAGTCTTTGGTATGACTCGGCCGTCGTTCGAACCCACGACCCCCTCATTCGAGGCGGACACTCTAACCACTTAGGCCACCGAAGCGGTCCCTAAAAAGTGTCAAGCACTAGCTGTGGTTAAAAATATGTGCATGAAGCCTGCACTAAAAATAAGCAGTGCTGTCATAATCTGTGAAGAAATTGTTAATTTGACATTGACTATCAAATGCAATTAGATTCACGGGCAAAAAAAGTCTCTGTAGGAAAACTTCAAGGCAACTATCTGTATTGAAACTTATTTATAGCTATCTAGACTGAAGTTCTTACATAAAATCATCCTCTCAAATTTCATTGTCTCTGCCTTAGTCTGTCATTTCTACAGCGTCATGAACACTACTTAACTTTAAAAAATACAAGGGCGTGCTCTGAGATTTGTGTGTGATGACTTTTTCACTAGCAGCTATCTCTTACTTATGGCAGAAATTCCAACCCTACAGGCGCACAGACTTCGGGGTTATGGTTCTAGAGGGTGCTCCAAAACGTTTGGATGACTTGATATGTTTGAACACAATAAATATAATTTTAGATATTCAAATATTTTAGATCTCATGAGAATTTAGAACAGCAACATTTAGCAAGAAATCTTCTAGATATGCTGCTGCCATTTTATGAAATAACCTACAAAATCACATTAGAAAGGAATCAAGTTTTGACTCAGTTTATGGAATGATCTACAAATTCACATTTAGAGAGCAATCAAGTTTTGACCCATTTTGTGGAATTACCTACAAAATCACATTAGAGAGAAATCAAGTTTTGACTCATTTTAGATCTTTAATTCTATCCTGGAATGGTAAAGACTGTAAATTTAATATTTGTAAATAATAACCTACCCACCCGCCATGGTAACGACAACTAATGTTTGTGTTAGTGTTCTTTGTTTATATGTCCTTGTCTTGTGTAGCATCAACTATTAGTGTTAACTCATTTCTTTTTAAGTAAGGCGTAAACTGTATCGCAGCATGCTTCACAAGTCATAAATTGGTGTTTTTGCATTTAATTTAAATTTCAACCTTTACCGATAATTGTTTGCTTGTTTTGTTTGTTTGTTTTCTGTTCAAATTATTATAAATTGTGGTTTTAATTTATCCAGATACTAAATTCACGTTTAATCACTGCCTTTAAAAATGTTTTTGCTTGCTCATGTTTCAAGTTATGCGCTGTGTATTTTGTCCAGTTGTATCTATGTACATGTATACTGCTGTGATTGAATGTCTTGCAAATATTGCGTCTTGTCTTGTCTTGTCTTGTTTTGTCTTGCATGCCGACCATTTGACATTTCAGCATATTTTGAGGTCGGGAACAGTTGTAACCGGTGTATATTTCAAGATATCAGATACAAACCATCACAGTACTTGTGAAGTTGTAACCAAGACAGTACATTGGAAATTGTAACCAATACAGTACATGGAAAGTTGTTGATGTAACAAAACACCAATTCCGATACTAAAATTTAAATTTGCTTTAAACGGGAAATATAGGCAGTATAATTCCTAAATTCAATTTGTTCTAGCGGTTCCGTTTTCTCAGCGATAGAAGCACATTGCTGTTCACATGTTGAGTGTGTAATGTAACGACACTTTTCCTATACCTTTTGAGAAAGAGATTTAAAAAGAAAAAAAAAAACTGTAATATGTTCAAGGTGTGGTTTGTATATGAGCTTTAGTAGCCCAGTTGATAAGACATCAGACACGCAATCCAAGGGTTGAGGGTTCGATAGAAACCGCGGCCAGACCGGATCGGCTGCCTTTGTGTGTCTTTGGGAGAGGCACTTAGATCTCATTTCCTCTGCACGATATAGCCAATGAGTTAGAAGTGCCATTAAAACCAGAAAAACAAAACAATAAAATCCCACAATAAATATAAGGGCTATACTGTGATCACAAAATCAGTACAAAGTAAAAAAAAAAAAAAAAATCCAGCGCATTAATAGTATAAATCATAAATATATTCCTTTTCTGCATGCCAATCAGCAGTGCCATCGCACATCAAGATTGCAACAATCGCCTGTCGCAACACATCCAATGCAAACCTTGTCTCTTGGAATATCGCTGATAATTCCCTGAAAAATCATTGACTTGCCAATGCTATTTTGAAATGATCTTGTCTTTGGAATAGTGGTGCATCCGCATAATGAATTTACCAACCACATGTCCTAAATTAGAAAATGGAAAATTTTGATGTGCTATACAACTTTATTTACTGCACAAAAAACAAGAGTCCCTTGAAGGGACTGACGCTCTACTGACAAAATAAATTTCCATGAATTAAACATAATTTCTTCCTTGTAACTACTGAGTGTTGAAACTATCTCTTATATTCTTCAGGGATAATAAGATTTGAAATTAGCTGCTGTGATGGACATACTGGATGTCAGATTGGCACCATTTTCACTTAGGTCAGAGTAGAAATAATCATGAGAAGTCTTTTGGTCAATAACCTATGTTATAATGATCATTCATTCAGGGGGAGTAGTGACAACAATATTTTCTCGATAGCCGTTATGGCAGCCATATTAGATATACGATTAGCACCTTTTCATTTAGAACCAACTTGCTATTATAAACGTCTACTGGTGAAAACATATAGCCATCCGTTTAGGAGTAGGGATAATATTTTCAAGATAGCCTCCATAGTGACTATGCTGAAGGTTAGTCATGTTCATTTAGGACCAAACAGGCACCATAAGAACACCTCTGACGAAAACCCCATGTCAAAATGACTTTCCCTTTAAGAAGAGTAGATAAAAGACGATTTTGAAGATGGACACTTATTGAGCGTCAGATCAACGCAATTTTATTTAGGATCAACAAAACATTATAAGAAGTCTTTAAGTGAAAACCCCATGATTATATGACCATTAATTCAGGAGAAGTAGTGATAACATTTCAAGCTGGACGCCATATTAGACCCAGATCAGTGCCATTTTCGTTCAGTACCAATTCGATATCATAAGAAATCGTTTGTTGAAATCTCGTGTTGATAAGATCATCCATTCAGAAGGGGGAGCTGCGATAAGATTTTCAAAGATGGCTGCCTGGTGGTAACATTGAATTTCAGATCGTCATCATACTGAGGAATAACTGGACACCATAAGAAGTCTTTTAGTGAATATCCCTTGTTGATATGACCAGCAGTAGCGATAACAAGATTTTCAGGTTGGGCGTCATATTGGACACCAGATCCGCACCATTTTAATTTAGGACTAACTAGACGTCATAAGAAGTCTTTCAGTGAAAACAACATGTTGATACGATCACCTGTTCGGGAGGAGTATCGATAACAAGATTTTCAAGATGGCTGCCTTGGCGGCCATATTTTGGATGTAAGAGTGGCACCAAACTTGCCAATAGTTTAAAGATGTACATAGCCAATTACTTCAAAATTTATCACACTTTAAATATACAACATCCCCACCGAAAAATTAATGACTTTATCATCGTCCTAATACGAACAAATACAAAAATCATGATGATTTACACAAAGGTTAGCATCATTTGTGGGAGCTGCAGTAGCTCATGTGGTACAATTTTGGACTGATAATGTAAAGGTCGCAGGTTCGACACCCGCCCAGATCAGCCCTTTTCAGCTGCCTCCCATTTCCTCAGCATGACATAGCCAATAGAGTGTCGTTAAAACCAACCAACCAACTGCGTCATCTGTCCAGTATTGAAATGTGTTTATGCCAGGATGCTTTCTAGCATAGTTGGTCTAATTCTAGTGAGCATTTTTTTTTTCATAGACAACGCTATCTAAATGCCCTTTTCTTCCTATTTTTAATAACGGATGCCATATTTGATTACGCAACGGCTTCATTTGTATAATCTGAAAAACCTTCAACCTAGAACAGTTTCTATCAAATTTGGTCAAATTCTACTAATCAGTTTTTGACCTCTAAAATATATGTTGCTGTTCTTTTTTGAAGATGTGAAGTTACTGAAATGTTTAGCATCTAACACTAAATGTCTGAATACATATGGGCTCTGATTGGACCCGGACTGGTATATTTTACCACTTATCTGATTTCCCATATATATATATATATATATATATATATATATATATATATATATATATATATATATATATATATATATATATATGCACATTTGAACTCTAATTAGCCGATAATACTATACACATATTTTACAAGTTGCATTTGTATTTCATTTTTAGTACATGTACATACATTTCCTGTTCTGATCCTTTGGTGCAACATGATTATACGTGTGTGCAATACAAAGTGCCTCCTATTGCCTGTTATAAAAGGAAGAAGTAATTTTACAAACACAGCTTCCTTGAACCTATTTTGTTTTCTAATTGCCATCACGCAACAGGAAAAATGTAGGTATGTGAGAAAGCTTGCCAGTAGCTTCTCATGGGTCGGTGGTTCTTTCTGGGTTTTCCCGGGTTCTTCCTCCACCATTTATACTGACCGCCATGTATAGCCTATCTTGTGCTGAAAATGGCGTTAAATCCTACAACAACAACAACAACAGGAGAAAAATAGCCATCCAAAAAGCACGTAAATGAATGCCACCTAATCTGAAGAGACAAAATTACTGCGTGCTGACTTCAAACGAATTAATCAATACCATCCTTTTGAAAAGAAGATTTAATTAAACAGGCACTCACATCTCCTGTTGATATTTACTTTAAAATTACCTGACCGCATTCGGGATGAACGAATTTTTTTTTTTTACATAAATATTAATTTTTGAATTAATGATCTAACATGAAATAGTATCGGAAAAATTCATATCTGACATGTACTAAGTCTAACAAGTGTTTCGCGGAACCCGTGTTGTTGACGTATCAGCCCTGTATATATTTGCACCAAAATTTAACACCAAAACTTACAACATGTTCACTACGAATAAAAAGCTGCAGACTTAAGAATGATGTTGTGGATTGCAAAAACCAGAGAAGAACCACCCACACACTAAAAGCGACTGGCAAGCTACTCGAACCACTCGGACTGAGGTGAGACGTCAGTGATCTGTAACTAACGGCAAGCGCCTTAGACCACTCGGCGACCCGGGGCCTCTCAAACTTAAACATGAAACGTATCTCTAACCATGGCATGCAATCGTAAGAATGATACCTATGTTTAAGCATGTCATGCAATCGTAAGAATGATACCTATGTTTAAGCATGTCATGCAATCGTAAGAATGATACCTATGTTTAAGCATGTCATGCAATCGTAAGAATGATACCTATGTTTAAGCATGTCATGCAATCGTAAGAATGATACCTATGTTTAAGCATGTCATGCAATCGTAAGAATGATACCTATGTTTAAGCATGTCATGCAATCGTAAGGATGATACCTATGTTTAAGCATGTCATGCAGGTGAGATAATTAGTAAGAATAATACCAATGTATAACCATGTAATGCAGGTGAGACAATTATTTAAAAAAGAAACTCCAATTTTGTGGACCCATCTTTTACTTATCAAGACTGGTTTGACGCCAATTTTCAGCACATGATACGCTGAATACAGCGCTTATTTATGAAGAAAGTAAAAGAACTTTATTATTGAACTTATTTAAAAACAAAAACGTCACATTTACCTTTATCTAGGACGTGGACGCTCGTAAAGACGAGCATGTAAACGGACGCTAGAGCGATCATTATGTCCAGCTTCCGCCAAAGCGGGCTCGAAAAAAAAAAAAAACATATAAGAGAAACGTTGAACGTATGTAAGTAAAGCCTGGATTTGACTAATCAGTGAAGATTTGATTCTTTATTGCATCCATCTTTTACAATTTGATAATGTCATTGGGTGTCGTCAGCCATTTTGCATCACTATACGTATCACGAAAATTGCCCTCTGTTCATTATTTATCACGTCAGTATCGCATACAAATTCACTTAAAAAAGTATGCAAGTGAGTCCATATTAAAATAAACCCATCTCGTCTATCATTGTCGGATGTGCTAAATTCCCAGAACAAACACAAACTAACTAAATGTATCTTTATTTGCGCCTTTCTTTTAAATTTTCACTGAACACTGATTAGATTACAAAACCTATTATTAAAACGTGTTTATTATCCAATTCTGCCGAACTGGCGCACCCTGTGAGTTATCATTTACGAAAAAAATAAATAACATAACTCAACTTCTTGAAACAAAACACAGAATGTACTGGTCATTTTCTGGCCGAAATATACATGTTAAGTATGTATTTGATACTGATATATTGAAATAGTTAAGCCAGAGAAAAAGATATATCGTCACAGTGGCGATACCACTTTTGTCACGAGTGAAGTGGAAACACTGTATTGTGAGGAGTGGGGAAGCCACGAGTGACAATTGTCACGTGTCTAGGCTCTTACAAAAAGTAACAAGAAAAGAGTGAAGACAACAAGCTTTGTAAAATTTAACAAATAATTTATTTCCCTAGAAAACCAAGGTAAAAATGAGAAAAAGAACTGAACGGTTTTACGAATCAAATCCAAAATTAATCCAAGAATTAAAAAATAGAAGTCCTATTGTTAAAAAGTCCTAAATGAATCTGAGTTTGAGTCCCGACGAAATTCAAATGGAAGGCGATGACGTCTGTTGTGGTCAGCGTCATACTGATGCGTCAACAGTTCCTTGTTGAATCACAGAAAATAATATTCCAGTTTGGAATTCAGAATAATTTTCAATGAATGTCTTTGTCCAAGAATTCTGTATCAGCACTTGTATTTCCAGGGAAAATAATCACTTGAAATTCAATTAAATAAAAATTCAACTCAAACTGGTCACAACATAAGTTCGGAGCCCAATTGAATTATCTTCTATCAAGACAACAGTTATACACTTATTTAAGACGCAAAACAGATTCCCGTATGAGGGTCACGTGGTCATCCTTCCAGAACAACATAGAAGCATTGTACATTCCTAACATCACGTACTCCCGGTATGGCCTTAACTGAAATCAATGGTTCTTACTCTGGGAATCAATAAAAAAAATAATTTAAAAAAAAAAGTTGTTTACCAGAACCCTTACTGGTTCTGAATCAAGGTCAGCAACTAGATACAGTGTTTCTACTACTGGTTCTTTATCAGTAAAATAAAAAAAATCAGGTCAAAAAGAACTGAACTGAATTTCTAAAAAAAATGTCAAATCCAGTAGACAAAGTTATCATTACAATAACATGTAATGGAATAAAAAAAAATTAAAACTAACAAACAAATAATTTAATTACATATACATAACACAATACAAAATGTCGGCACTTCACCAACGAAATATTTCCGTATATCTACTTAAAAAACGGAGATTTCCTCTATATAAATGTAAAGTTAGTAAGGCATCATTAAGGTAATGTTTTGTTTGTGTTGAATTCGTTTATCATAGGATTTAATGTGCACAAAACTGGAAAGTTAATGTAGGTACATTACGCTTTCTTAAAGGAATTCCTTTATTGGTTGCAAAGAGTGTTTAGCAAGTAGATATACTTTAGTGGGTAGACGGAAACAGTTTTTAAACTTGTTAACCCTTAACGGACTTTGAAGCGGAGGGGTGGGGTGCTGAATTTTTTGCTTGTTTATCCTTAAGTATATGTAAATGGGATATGTTTGCCCTCATCATCCTTAGCCTAGGTGGGGAACGGTTGGGGGGGGGGGGTATCTTCGGAACGACTGTCAGCAGTTTGGATGGCCCCATCTGTCTGAATGACGATTGTCAACAGGATGAGGGGGTACTGTTGCCGCTTAAAAACGCCTGGTTGTTAGGCCGGCCGAGATTTACTCCATCCCAACAATCATTTTGCTTTAAATACGAGGAATATCCGACCTTTTTGGCGGTGACTGTGCTCTTAAATAGTCCAGCACAAGACTCTAAATATGACGGTCATCAAGTTTAATTTTGAAAAGCTTTTGAATGTTCTCTAGTTGTTGTTTTGGGTTTAATGCCATTTTTCAGCGCATGATGGGCTATATATGGCGGACAGTAAAACCGGGAAGAACCTACGAAAACCACGGCAAGAACCACCGACCCATGGGAAGCTATTGGCAAGCCTTCTCACTTCTACCCACATTGGTCGAGTCTGAGACTTGAACCTACATGTACAGATTTGAGATGTAAGTGATCGGTAAAGGCAAGCGCTTTAGACCACTAGGCCATCATTGTTTGCAATCCTACACTAACATTTTTGCCTGCGATTTAGTATTCTATTGCCTTGATCACGCGCACATTCGTTTTTAGGAATGAATAAGTCTAGTGTCTGGTCTTGGTTCAACTGTAAACTCTTAAATCAGAACTGCGTATATTTTTTCGTTTTCTTTGATCATATCCTATTCATCAGAAATATCTATCCACCTCGGTCCTTTCTGCAGATTCATTAACTTTTCTTTTTAAGAAATCAATATTTAAATGGAATGGTGGGGCAAATGTAGGTTGTTTGGAAGGACCTTGACGTGGCGGCGCGGTCTTATTAGAAATAATCACATCCCATGCTGGAGATGCTCTAGGAATAGGTTTTGCGTCAGAAACCTGTTGTTCCAACGGTTGAAACGACAACACACAACTTATGATGAATTTCCAGCCAGATTTTCATTATCTCCACGCAAGCTTCGGCTCTTCCGGGCGCTATTAGTTCAGGGGTGGGAATGCCAATTCGTCGATTATAACCGAAGTGTATACCTTGTTTGACGCAGCATGTGTTTCATATTTCATGGTTGTGTAATTGTCGACTTTGTTTATTATACGTTCGAACTCTTCGGTGATAGCGCTGTGGTGTTTCGCCTTAGATATATGATTTGCAATTGTGCTGAGCTTTGTTAAGGTTAGACGCGGATTTCATCGTGCTTTGTAGCTTTCACGGATAGTCGGCGGCTGATAACATTCACGGCTGTTTTAGCCAGACAAAAGTTGTTAGTGTGGTGTCAATACCATCCATCATGCTTACTAAGTACGCACTTGTAAATTTTGTACAGTGTGCCGCTGTTATAAAGAACATTTCAGCTTCACTGATCCTTTTCAGCTGAAAATCTCCTGGGTCTTGAATTTTTGGATATGCCGACATGATAATTCCTCTACAAGCAGCGTGACATGAAAATTTAATGTGTGTGTGTGTGTGTGTGTGTGTGTGTGTGTGTGACCGATTTACGGATCCACCCTTTTAACTAACTCTGTGTGTGTGTCTGTGTGTGTGTGACCGATTTACGGACCCACCCTTTTAACTAACTGTCTTTACTTGAAGGCAAGTCACCGGCCAAGTCAGAGAAAATACTTGTTTCTCTAATATCACCAGATTTACAAATAATAATGATAAGAACCGAGGTACCGTGCCATTAAGCCGAATGCTCCGCGACGAATCGGCTTTAGTCTGAGCACTGTTATTTTTTCAAAAAACAACTCTTCTTTCGTTGCCATTGCGACTAGTGATTAAGAGATTTGCTTACTCCAACGAAAATGTTACCGATGTGAGTTTATTTCAAAACACCACGCCGCTCTCGTGGTAGCAATCACGCCCGATACGCACCGAGGGCAATACTTTGGCTGCTGTTTCGATAGCGATAGGCAATTAATATTACCCCTTCGCGGGTTGGTTTAGGGTGCTTTGGGTGGTCCTAGTGTTCCATCTCTATCTACTTTGCATCCTTCTTATCTGAACCGGTAGGTGTTAACCCCAAGGAGATGCAGATAATCTTACACCAGGTTTATTCCTTATCGATGTTATGCTCTTGTTTTGCGAACTGCACCGACACTCCGTCTTTCTTGTCGATCTGTTTTGCGAGCTGCACCGATACTCGGTCTTTCTCGTAGATCTCAGGACTGGCAGGCGGCAAGAATGATTCTTGTTCTTCGTCGGTGTCTCGTTGCTCCACTATGGCTTTGTTTTGTTCAGGTTTTTTATTCTTTTTGTTTGGTTTTTTGGGGGTGGGGGTGGTTAAGTTAAATTTAAAGCAGGTTCTAACCGCGGAAGTTGAAAATAGAGTGACTAAGTGTCGCGACGCTTGTGCGTCGACGTTGAATCCCTTACACCTGATGGTGTCTCCAGCGGCAACATAGATGCAAAGCTAGTAGTAAATCTTTCAACACTTACACGGATTGAAAGTGTTGCTTACGATCTGTTGCCATGACGACCGTTTCGATTAATGAAGTAAAATGTGGCGCCTAGGACGGTAGAAGTGTCATTTTTGTTCTTGCTGATGGGAAACCATCAACGTTTTTTTTTTTGGGTTTGGACTTTTTGGGAGGAGTGGGGCTGGGGGTGCGTTAATCTCAGCGATAGTAACCTTACGCATTCAGTGCTGACCTCCCGCTAACTAACGTGATATTGCTGACCGTTCAGTACATGACTGCAATATCAGGTACGGTCTGATGACCTCAAACCCGGTAGACATAATGATGGTTACCTATTAACCCAAAGGTATCGGCTACGGGAAATCAACATTTCCAAGTTGATAATGAGTGCGGCGGACCAAAAGAGACGCTAGTACCTAGTGACCGCATCAATGTCTGGTGCGTCTGGCACCCATTTAGTGACAAACTTTAGTGTAGATACATCTTGAAGATCGACGGGGTCAGTTACCTTTTCTGATTGAGTTATTCTTCACCACCAGCGGGCAGCTCTTTGTAGCGCTGGTCTTTGAGATCCCCAAGGCATCATCAGCGTCAATATACTATTTGATATTTTCCACCGATATACCACCATCGCATAGTACACCACTGGCGTCAAAGACTTCAACGTGTTTGGCTACAAAACCTAGTGGCTTGGTGAGGATCGGAGAGACATCCACGTCCGATCTTTTAAGGTCTCCCGTGTCATCGGAAAACACGATCAGGTCATTTACGTCTGCGTTAAAGTACCATTCGAGAAGGCTGTGAGGTCGGCCTTGGATGCATACTGGGAAAGATCACTCTGTGAGGTGCCGGTGCTTGAAGTTGCAGAGCGTTCATAGACGTCTTCAGATTTAGTTTTTGTGCTTACACAAAGCCAAAATTTTCCGTTGTCTCCAATTAGCACGGGCGCTTTTCTGTAAGCTCAAATGCCGACAGATTAAAAATGAGTCTTTATGATTAGACGATATCGTCCAATAAGTACAGTTGCCAGTGTGAAAAGTCGTAGTTTCAGAGATTGCAATATATAAGCGGTAAATGCAACAGGCCACAGTAGGTAGGGGGTTAATACTGCAAATATGGGCTCATAATGGGTTCATAGGAACATTGGACGCACACAAATTCGTCCACACTTTATCGTCCAGTGTTTCGTAATCAGTCAGATTTCCTTCCAGTCGAAACTGTATGATGAGCTTTGAAATGTCAAGCCATCCAGACAAGTGGCATGTCCATATCATCTTTACATTTGTTGGAAAAAAGCTCTTGTGTCCAAGCATTACCTATTTCATTTCGATCGGCACATTCAATACTTTATGGATGAAACGCGTGAAATGCTTTGTATCTGGGGATGTACTTAGAACATTATTGAAATATGAAGCCGTCATTGCTATCATTTAAGAGGACCGTTCCGGTGGTCTAGTAGTTAGAGCGTCCGCCTCGGGTGCGGGAGGTCGTGGGTTCGAACCACAGCCAAGTCATATCAAAGACTTATAAAAATGGTACTAACAGCTGCCTCACTAGGCGCTCAGTATTAAGAGGTTAGTGTTAGGACTGTTCGGCCTGGTGTCAAGATAATGTGACTGGGTGGGGACATCGTGCTACATGTCTGCGGCACGGTGCCTCAGTGCAGACATCGTAGCGATATGACTGAAAAATTGTTAAAGCTACGTTAAAAATCCAAATCGTACAAACACACACATCATTTGAGAGTGTATATTTTTTGTATTGACTGAATGTTTGTGCAAACGACATATTTATTGTACTGTAAGTATCAAGCGTGCCACCATCTTAAGTGCATATGTATATCCACCTGTCACCATCAGACTTAAGTGCATATGTATATACTGGCCAATGGCCAATCGGCTAAATGGAAACGAAAATTCATCATAACTGAAACAATACCAGTAACGGTCTACTTAAAACGCTCTCACTTTAACCAATAATACATCCCAATGAACCATTAAATTACAACATTATATGGAAGTGAAAAAGTCAGTATAGCCTCTGGGCCCTGTTAGCTTAAAGTATTGATGCATTATAGGAGAACAAAATTCTAAAGTCACTTTTAAAATTCTGAAGTCCATAAAACAAGAAAACTGATTAAAAAAAATTTAAAATATTTTTGGGGGGTCTGGCCCAAAACAAAATTATTTCTTTTCAGTTTCATACTTTCAAAAGTCTGTATAATTCTGTTGATTGTCAGAGACGTGAAAGCAAGCATTCATAATAATACTAGCAACTGAGCAATGTATGTCACAGTGACTTTTTCTCTGGACATTATGAGGTATGCTCCTAGAGAGGCATCCAGGGCCGATATATCAGCCCCACACCTATACATCATAACGACTGAATGTTTAGGGCAGCCCCACACCAATACATCATACTGACTTAAGATATAGGGCAGACCTACACCAATACATCATACTGACTGAATATTTAGGGAAGCCCAAAACCTATACATCATACTGACTAAAGATTTAGGGCAGCCACACACATATTCATCATACTGACTTAATGTTTAGGACAGCCACACACCTGTACATCATATTGACTTAAAATTTAGGGCAGCCCCACACCTATACATCATACTGACTGAAGATTTAGGGCGGCCTCACATCTATACATCATACTGACTTAATGTTTAGGGCACCCTACACCTATACATCATACTAACTGAAGGTTTAGGGCAGCCTTACACCTATACATCATATTGACTTAATGTTTAGGGCAGACCCACACTTATACATCACACTGACTGAAGATTTAGGGCAGCCCCACACCTATGCATCATACTGACTGAAGGTTTAGAGGTCTGACAGCATGTATTAGCTATTAAAGACGGTGCTCCAAGCACCCAAATTGAAGTACTCAAATTAGACAAGCGCAGTTTGATATAATATGCCATTATTCCAAATAATAAGACAAATGCATATATAATGCACAATTTAATATAACTTATATAATGTGTGGTTAGACTGTGAAACAATATACAGATGGGCAAACTAAATGACTGGTAAAGCACTGCATCTTATAAGTTAACCCTTTTCCGCACCGATGAGTGCAAGGGTTAAATAATTCATGAACGAATTGTTTTCCTTGACATGCAAGATAAATTATTTCGCCAGTTACTGTTATCTGCTACAGTACGTGAGAATAAAACCAGTTATTGTCGATGCAGAACACATTTATTACGGATGGGATCATGTTGGATTCTTTAAGGTGTAAACATGTGAAGAGGATCTTTCGTCCGAATGCAGACAAATATCCCTTTCAACGAAATAATGACATCGCGGAGGCATGTGCAGATCTGTTGCAGTCAATACCGTTATTATCGAGCACAAACAGCGATACTGTTAGTATTAGTTGTGGTAGTAGTTGGACACAAAAGTAGTGATAGCAGTAGTAGCAGCTGTTGATGTTACAGTATAAGCTGCAGCAACATCATTATATGCCAAAATATTTTAATATTTCATCCTCGGCACGCTGCCCTTTCTGAATGTCAGTATAAGTGATTGATTCATTGAAAATGTACTTTTCATTATTATTGTTGTTTTGTACTATATATAGTGTATAACGTGTATAATAATAATATAATAATAATGTGTATAATAATAATACTTCTCTCTGTCTCTCATATGTGTGTGTGTGTGTGTGTGTGTGTGTCTTCTTCTTCTTCTTGGTTTAATGCCGTTTTCCAGCACACTACACGCTGTGCATGGCGGACAGTATAAATGACGGAGGAAGAGAACGGAAAAAAACCCTGGTAAGAACCACAGACCCACGGGAAGCTAACGGCAAGCTTTCCTCACATACCCACATTAGCCTAACCCGAGACTCGTATATACAATCCATTAAACTTGCAAACCGTAAAGGAAATTATGGGCAAAACGGTAGATGATTTGGAGTGGCAATCTCACCCAATTTATGGGTGGCATGCCCAGTCGGTACAGCATATCCTTGGGCCCTGCATGGTCCTTAGTGGTCAGTTGATTACCAGGTTATGCACGATATCCATCCGGGAGAAATTCCATTGATCCTCACTGGATATTATTTATAGTTTAGTAATTTTGAATGCAAGTGTTGTAAATGCAACAACAACACACATCCGCATACTCGGTGATAACGTTATAGCCTAATGCGTGCACCACACAATATCCTTCCCCCATGTGGTGTATAATATAGTTTTTCGAGTGTGCTCTAAAATCCCATGAATGCATTAGACAAATTCAGCGGTAACACAATGCGTATTGTTCAAAGACCGTATCGTTTAGAAAAGCACTGGGTACCGTGAATCAATAACAACAGTGAGTATTTTTCTGCAATCTATACAGGAAGAGAAGCTACGGGGGATTCCCCAATACCCACCCCCCAACTGATCAGTACAAATTTTTCTGTCAATTTAAGATTACCCCTTGGTTGATTTGATCCCACCACACCCAGCCACCAAAACCTTTAGACCATAGACCACAGACCCTCACTGATCCCCGTCTAAGCCCCACCACTTTTGGTTAATAATGCAAACCCCTTGCTAATCTTCCAGCGCCCGAGGCACTTTTAAGTTTATGTTTCGTCCCGACCTTTGGAATTTTACGCCGTGAAGCACGTTGCAAATTTGCATTATCTTTTCATATATGCTCTTCCAGATTTTGTGTTTCGGTGAAGATCTGTGATAAATATGTTCCGATAAATCAGCCCCTAAATCTGTATTACATGTAAGGGGCCTGACTTACCGGACTAGATCGCATACTCTAGACCATGTTGTGTCGAAACGCCTATCATGAGTCATGGGCCAGGATTATAGACACATACCGCACGTGAATAAAAATCTACATGTCAGTAAATATATAACATGTATACTTACATTGTAGGGCGTACTCAGCATATTCGCTCTCATCAATAGCAATAGCTACCACCCTCTTTCCTTCTGACATGATATGCGTAGTGAAACCCCTTTCCTGCTTTTTCCTTTACAACAGTGAATGCGTTACTATTACGTTGTTTAAGTACGCGCTCGTTGGTAAGAGCCCACTGATGGAAAAGTACTAAACACTGTTCAGATATTGACTTTTCATTGCGGGTCAAGTCTGGTTCAATATGACTAGCGTGGGCTAAACTCAAAATGAAAGAGTACGTAATGTACGGATACTGATATCGTAAATTAAATCTTTTCCAAAGGAAACAAAAAAAAAAATGATATCTAAATTATGTGTTGCGTCATAATTATATCAGGCCATTGGGGTCAAAATATGCGACTTTGATATGCTGTCGAATTGTTAGATTATAATAGATTAAACTGAAAGATTGTGTTACCCAAAACAGTGTTTATTCCTAAGCTGTTTAAATTAAAAAAGAAAAAGTACAACAGGTTCATTGTTAGATTTATTCTTTCATCTCTTTTTTAAATTATTTTTTTTTTTATTTTCAGTTTTCAAAAGTCGGCGATAGCTCTGGCATGAATGTTACGTAGTACACCGGATTGAAAGAGCTTTCTAACTCTGAAGCACAACATCATTGGTACGTCAAGTTGAGGCCATTAAAAATCCAAATATGGGTAAATTCGTCTTGATGAAAGAGCTGCTGAAAAATATTGTTTTAAAAAAAAATCACCGACCAGGACATTTTCTGTGCACAAAGAAACCCAGCTCTCCGTTACGGATCACTGCCATCTCACCTCTGTCTGCGTGGGTTCGAGTCTAGGATTCGGCGAATGTGGATATGTGAGAAAGCTTGCCAGTAGCTTCTCGTGGGTCGGTGGTTCTTTCCGGGGATTTCCCGGTTTCTTCCTCCACCATTAATAATGGCCGCCATGTATAGCCTATCGTGTGCTGAAAAATGGCGTTAAGCCCCACAACAACAACAACAAAGAAACCCAAATAAACAGACTGGTATTCAAATAATTGGGGAAAAAATCATTATAATTTACCTTGTTTGAAAGGCAGTAATTCCTGTATTAATCACTTAACACACTGGGTAACATGGCTTCATAACTGGTCATTTTGGATCTTTGCCAAACATATAGTTAGCGTTGAACAGAAAAAAATATTTGCTCATTTTTATCGAAACAATTAGGACAGTCAATTTTCTAATGGACGAAAACTATTTAAAGTTTCTAATTTAACAAAAATGATTATATTCGTGATAAAATTAATTAGTTTATGAATTATTTTGATCTATTCTTCACTGCCCCTTACAGTTATCGTACATTTTTGCAGTCTATTGATAGTGATGGTGCTGTTACGTCATTCCCGGCCGACCGTGAAAGGCATACTAAGGTTTGTTTACACATAATTATATCCCAGGCAAAGAAAACTTTCTAATACAAAATGTTTACGATGGCTGATATATGTACAAAAGTAATACCACAAACACGTATTCGAATAGCGGCATTAAAAGGAGATAATGAGAGGCAAGAAAGAAGGTAGAAGAGAGATGTAAATCCTATATCCTAGTTACGAGAAAACAAAATTAATGCATTGTTGGGATACAATCGTTGCGTTGCGTAGTTTTAAAATATTTTAATACTACCAACCGTATAATTTGATTGTTTCTGTTTTGCTGGTTTGGTATTTCCCTTTAATGATCAAATCAAATTTAAATTCAGTCCGTTTAATTCAAGTAATAATATCCGTCTTTGATTTGCACACCTGCAACATGAAAATAAATCAAAGTTATCGGTCACGGATAGGAGCGTCACTTAGACCATAACTGCAGAGATGCTGCTCTGGGAGCTGCAATTATTCCTCAGTTCTCCGTGTGTAATTGATAATTTTCTTTCATCATGCCAACAGTTTTTGAAAGTATTAAAGTTTGGGAGCAGGGATCGGTTGAACGTAATCTGACATGATCCTCTGAAACGTTATTGTACAAATTGACACTGAATAGTATACATGATTTCGTATAAGGAACATAGCTGTAAGAGTAGTATACACATTGACACTAAATAATAATACATGACTTCATATAAAGAACATAGCTAAAAAAAAGTATTGTATAAAAATTGACACTGAATTGTGTACATGATTTCGTATAAGGAACATAGCTGTAAGAGTAGTATACACATTGACACTAAATAATAATACATGACTTCATATAAAGAACATAGCTAAAAAAAAGTATTGTATAAAAATTGACACTGAATTGTATACATGATTTCGTATAAGGAACATAGCTGTAAGAGTAGTATACGCATTGACACTAAATAATAATACATGACTTCATATAAAGAACATAGCTAAAAAAAAGTATTGTATAAAAATTGACACTGAATTGTGTACATGATTTCGTATAAGGAACATAGCTGTAAGAGTAGTATACACATTGACACTAAATAATAATACATGACTTCATATAAAGAACATAGCTAAAAAAAAGTATTGTATAAAAATTGACACTGAATTGTGTACATGATTTCGTATAAGGAACATAGCTGTAAGAGTAGTATACACATTGACACTAAATAATAATACATGACTTCATATAAAGAACATAGCTAAAAAAAAGTATTGTATAAAAATTGACACTGAATTGTATGCATGATTTCGTAGAAGGAACATAGCTGTAAGAGTAGTGTACAAACTGACACTGAATAATACATGATTTCGTATAAGGAACATAGCTGAAAGAGTATCGTACAAATTGACACTCAATGGTAGTTTTCTTACACAAGACCATTCTATGTTTTGTGTCATAGTATTGGCAAATTTGGAGTGCATGCTCAGCGTGCACTTAGATTTCGTCTCCAGTATTGATTTTGTGAATACTGTCTCAGGAATGATGACCCGTGATTTGTTAATTATTTAACAAAAAATATTTATTTCCATCTTACATGTATTTTAACTGTTGCTTTTATCTGCAGATTATAAAAATATTTGAGTGTATCGATGCTGATAATAAACATATCCTAGTCAAAAATTTGTCAGTAAACCTGTACTTCTAGGGATTGATCATGAACTCTTATACTTTTATATAAGTATGAATTTAAAAACGTTGTGCAAACTGTAAGATCCATGATATTGTCTATGGTTTATTGAGAAAATGACAAATGTGTCGTTTTAACAGGATCGTTATTCAGAGAGAGAGAGAGAGAGAGAGAGGGAGAGAGAGTCAGTCTCCGTTCTTTATAGGCCTCATAAACGCATGAACTCATCAAAACACTCAACTTTACACCAGTCAATCGGGGTTGATAAGAGCTGAAAACAAATCTCTTTTTAAGCGGGGGTGGGGTGGTGAATTCTCGTGATTACTACCAATTAAAAATCGTTTCTCAAACAAAAATAAAGCAGTTGTTGTTCATGCTGTTTCTTCAAAAAATATCTTGGATGACAAATCAATTGGCCGCATACAGTTTAGATCTAACTGATCGACAGCTTCTTCGGAAATGAGCGTTTGTGTGTATGTAACCGTGTGTGTGTGTGTGTGTGTGTGTGTGTGTGTGTGTGTGTGTGTGAGAGAGAGAGAGAGAGAGAGATTATGAATTGCTAGACTGCAATCTTAAAAACAGCACGAATTGACTTTTCCTTTTGAAACATCTGGTCTGCAACTCACACAGTTTGTTTTATTTCTCTGCTGTATTAGTGTCTACCCATATTCAGCTCCTTCGACAAACACGCTTACCATCTCTAAAAATCCAAGCACTAGATTAAGTTTCAGCTTATTTTCCCCACCCCACCCCAACGTTTCTACTTCAGTTATGGACCGTGACGTATTAATGGGCAGCCTACAATTTAGACTTAATCTGGCAAAGAGAGAGAGAGAGAGAGAGAGAGAGAGAGAGAGAGCGCAAGACTGCAGTCTAGAAAATAGCATGCTATGACTCCATTACCCTAATTGATGGTGTAAAACAAATATTACGTCAATGTTGCTTCCAAATATTTGACACATTAAATTTGTACGCGAATGTCGGGAAAAAAGTATTCCCAGTGGGTGGGGATAAATCATGAAATTATTATTGCAGTTACTACAGGTATAAACAAAAAAGATCAAAAGGGCGGAGCCAATCAGATTGCTGGAAACCGTAACGATGAAAGAAAAATTGAATTATTAATTAATTAATGTCATTTATTCTGTGTGGTTCATCATTGGTAGTATCTACATCATAGCAATGGAATCAACCCAGTACTTTTATATGAAGGAAGCAATGACTGTATTTTGAAGAAAAAAATGGTGGAATAAATATATAGGGTTTTACCTCAGGACTCCTGAGATATGATGTTACCTGCTTGTGTTTTGTTAACCGTTTAGTGTAATATAACAGATCATTTAATTAATTCTTTAAAATCGCATTTCCATTTCACTCCGTCAGAATATCTTCAAAAGACACTTTGCATTAGTGCCCGTTGTGTTTACTTGAGTGGTAATCCCAATGTTATAATGTGTAGGAAAAAAAATGCTGACAACGATTTATGACCTGACGAGTGAAGTGGAAACATTGGTTTCTCAAAAGTGGCGAATTTAAGAATAACGTTGCAAAATGTTTCCACTTCACGAGCGAAATCAGAAAACGTTGATCTACTTTCTATTATTGTTCATGGATTCATTTATCCGTTCTGTACAATTAACAGCTGCATTACTACATCGATACACCGCTCCGGTGGCATGGTGGTTAGAGCGTCCGCCTCGGATGCGGGAGGTCGCGAGTTCGAACCCCGGCCGAGTCATACCAAAGACTTATAAAAATGGTACTAACAGCTGCCTCGCTAAGTGATCAGTATTTATACATTAGTACTAGGATTGGTCGGCCTGGTATCAGAATAATGTGATTGGGTGGGACATCGTGCTACATGTCTGCGGCATGACGTCCCAGTGCAAAACATCACTATAAACTGCCACACTGCAGACATCATAGCGCAATGACTGAAAAATTATTAAAGGTACGTTTAAAATCCAAATCACACACACAAACACACACATCGATACCAATAAGTTCTGATATTTTACAATAATTTTAGGACAAACTTTTTACCAATTTAGATTGTACATATAATCGTATTTTTGTCAAGTTAATGAATGTTTTCAAACAAAATTGAGGAGACTTTTATTTTCGCTAGCACATTTCTTGCGCGGATTGATGCAGTGAATGTGAATGGGTTGGGAATCCTGTAATAATGTGACAGGACGCTTAAAAAGGTTTCAGTGCGTAACGTCATTAACATTTTACTTCGCATCAGTCTGGAGGTCAAACTGTCTGATTTGCATAGAGTTATTCAGTAACTGAATAATTTGGCATCCATTTTGAGTTTACTTCTTGTACAATAATAATATTCTTATAGCTGGAATATTTTTGTGGACAATGGATCAATATTGGTTACGCTATATTTCAGCATGTAGGGGATGAAATGGTTGGTTGCCATGGCAACCAACTCCAGCCTAGAATGTGTAAAACTCATGACAAAATTAAATATTTGTCAGTATTCATTTATTTTAAACTTGCTACTTTCTTGACAAATCAGACGTGTTTTGAATTTTTTAAATTTATGACTGAAAACAACAACATTTTCTATATATTTGGCTTAAATTGGTAATGTAGACGCTACAGGTGTTTGTTTTGTTTTCAGTTGAGTGCTGAGAATGAACACTTAAAGTCAATAATGTTTTGGCTGTATATTCTGTACTTATATTTTTATTAAATTTACTCATGTGGTCTTAAACATATAAAATATAAAACGGTATTTTGGTCTAACATTGAATTTGTTGAAATTTATACCAAATAGCTTGGTTACTATGGTAATAATTAAAAAATGTAGCGATACTATTAAGGTATTAAAAGATAAGTTTATACCACGTCTCCAAAATATGAATGCCCGTGTTCAAGTTTAAAAGAACTTGAAAGAAAGCTGAAGAATGACAATCAATTCATAAAAGCAGGAGGATAAAAGTAGTATATATCCATGTACTTAGATACTACACTATTTTGATCCAGACACAAGGAATATACCATAATGACCACTGATCATGAACCAAGCTTTTGTATCCTAAGATCAGAATTTTATCAAGAAACACCAAGAACATGAGCTTTAAATGTGTTACAAGATTTTCCTTTTATTGTAAGCTTCAGATAAGTGGGAATTGCTATACAGTCATGTATTTATTGTTTTTCATATTGGAAGCATGCAGATTTAATGGTGAATAGTTTAAGTTTGCATACAAAAAACAAATTTAAATTTATTGAACAATTCTCAAAATCCAGTTGTGCTCTCCTTTTTAGTACGTTGTTTATTCATAAATAATGATGAAATAACGTACATCCAACCATAAACTCTAATAAAGAAATTTGCTACTTAACGCAAAACATTTAACGTATGCCACAGACAAACGTAAGCAAAGGGCATAAAACAGGTGCTAGGGAAAACATATTAGCCAACACCTGGGTGGAATCCTGATGTCAACAAGCCAGTGTTGATAGAAGATTTCCCACTAAGACCCTGATATCGAGGCGGATATGCGAGGGTTGAGGAGAGGAAACCCCACTCTCTTCCCATAACCATGAGAGTCTTCATTTGGCTTTCGAAGACCACATTCGATAACAGTTCCGATCCTTTGGTTCCTCCGTCAAAATTAACGACCAACAAAAACCTGCGTGCTAATAACGTTTGTGGGATGGCTAACACCCAGCTGATTGACACCCTTTAGGCAAATACACAAGTACGTTTAGTACACAAAATTCCAACTTTCTAATATATTCAAAATCATAAAACTACTCACATTTGGTTAATTACACAGGTGACTTACACATCATTGGAATAGGGCTGTCCATTAATAAAACTGGACAAAATTTGACCAAAAGTCCGGTCCTGGCGTTGGGCGAGTACACAGCACACCGCGAGTCTCTTCCCGTGTCGTTTGGCGCCCCTTTTCCGGGCTCCTTCCCTCCTTTGCCGCTGCCAGACATAAATAAAAAGTGCGGCGTCGCACATAAACACGGAGCTGTGATGGCACCATCCTCACAGCCCCGACCAATTGAAAAGCCCGACCCTCGGGCATTAACCAGTCGCAAAAGCACTTAGTATGCATAGGCGACTTAAATCCTTCGAGTAGTAGTAGTCCTAACACTAACCTCTTAATGCTGATCACCTAGTGAGGTAGCTGTTAGTTCCATTTTTAGAAGTCTTTGGTATGACTCGGCCGGGGTTCGAACCCACGACCTCCCGTATCCAAGACGGACGCTCTAACCACTAGGCCACCGGAGCGGTTGGTGTTGTGTAACATAAATTTTGTGAATATACAAACAATGCAAATGCAAGTGTACTCACTATATCAAAACGCAGTACGAAACAAGTTCTCATATCTTGTCAGAAAGCTGTACAACCCAAGTTCTAATATCCTGATAGCAAACAGTACAGCGCAGATTCTAAAATCCTATCATCGATACTAGTGATTGACACAGCATATAAACGTATAAAATGGCAAATTTAAAGTAATGCTGATTAAAAGCGCGAAAGAAAACTTGTTTTGGGTATAAACAAGCTTTGTCAACTTACAATACCTTTTTGTCTGCAAGACTGAACTGTGAATTAGTTATAATATTCTAGCAGGTGCGAAGAATGTCACAGGAAATCTGTCTTTGAAGTTTCTTTGGTAGTACATGGTTTTAATATTCATGTGTAAGAACATAATCAGAAACTAATTAATCATGTACTTTTTTACTTTGCGATTTAGAATAGACAACAAAACAAAGAGTTGTCAAAAGAAAGAGCGAACTTGACTTGCATCAGTTGCAGAAATTAATATTCATAAACTTATTTTTTGTGTACTGTATTCTGTATGATATATTTTATTATACTGTATGCACAGATTCTCTGTATCTAAAACCAAATATATTTTCTGTTTAGCAAGTTCATGAAACTGAAACTTAAATGATAACGTGTATTACACACTGTATTGTTATATCCATGTACTATCATCATCGTTGCGGTTGAGCAAGTTATTCATAGAGCAATATGAAATTAATGTATCCCTTCTCTGTATCCGTTATTAATGAAAAAATGTGATGTTAGCTCAATTTTATCTTTCTGTGAATTTTCTATGCCGAGAAAGGTCGCTGATTTGTCAAAATCGTTAAACCCACCATCCTACTCTCTCATTATCGATGCAGAAGCAACTTGAGATGTGTTCTCGGGAGCAGTAAATAAAAAGATCTTTGAAAACACGGGATGGGGAGGGGTTGCAATCGAGCATGAAGTGAATATTGATGTACTCATTCATTCATTTAGGGACTCGCTATCGTGCATCAACTTTCTTGTCAAATTTTTTAAAAAATTATGAATTGTAATGATTAACAAATAATACATGAAATTAAATAAAAATGAATTATGTTTCTCGAAGATGATATCTGAATTTTTTCCGCTGTAAACATCCACTATTGATTAGTGGAGGTGGGTAGAACTTACCGTGCCATGTGACAAATGGTTTTTTCCTTGTTTCTAAAAATAGACTTTAATATTCAAGGACTTCATTTGTATAATTTTCGTGATGATAAGTATCAAAATCAGCGAGTAAATGTTCTTTAAATATTGAACGTCCATATTTATGAGGAATTTACGTTTTTTGGTCATATAATTTTGCTGAGTGACGGATATTAACTTAAGAAATGAACACATAGCTGTAAATTGTTTTTAGTGAATAGCCTAGTTCCAATGTTTAAATTTTGCTCTAATATTCCTCTTTTTGATGAAACCTTGATAACAGTAAACTGGCCTAGTTCAAAGAATCGCATATTTTTGTGTATATTATAAAAAATCTTTAAACTGTACCATTCAAACATTTAAATGACTTCACCTCGCAACCGTGAAATGCCAAGCACGTGTTTACAAATGGCGGATACACTGATACATACAACGGATGAATGTAGATTAAAGTGAACGGGGACTTGAATCCTATGAATAACTAATGATTTGCTTATTTTTTAGGTTCATTCTCTCAACCATTTAAGTGACAGTTATGCGAACAAATGCTTAAGTTTGGTAGTACTGGGTATCTTAATCGGATTTGTCTTGTCGTCGTCGGCATCCGTCCGTTTCCGGGAGACGATGGTGTAGCTTCCGGTTGGGTGTCCTATCTGCACCTTCGCGAGTGGCTGAAGAGTCCGACTCTAGAGTGACAGTCTCTGTTGCACTTGCTGCAGGTGAACGTTGATGCTTGTTGAGGCTGTTGTTGTTTCGCCTTTCTCCTGGCTCTCTTTGTAGCGAGGTTTGTGTTTCTCGCTTCCTCGGCTTTCTGAACGCCCTGTAGACAGCAAAGCGCCAGGCGGAGCAGTCGTCAGCACAGCTCTCCCAGTCGTTGACGTTGATGATGGCCGTCTTCATGTCCTTCTTGCAGACATCTTTGTAATGCAGACGTGGCCGTCCAGTCAGTCGTGCGCCTTCTGCTAGCTCGCGGAGAATGGAAAATATACTGTTAAAGCAGGCGCGTTCCAGAACCTCTGTGTTGAGTATTTTGTCCTGCCACTGGATGCGCAGAATGCGCCGCAGGCATCTCATATGGAAGCTGTTGAGTTTCCTTTCGTGGTTCGTGTAGGTGGTCCATGCCTCGCTGCTGTAGAGGAGTGTGCTGAGCGCGCAGGCCTGGTAGACGCGCAGTTTGGTCTTCTCAGTGAGGTTGGGGTTGCTCCAGACACTCTGGTTCAGTCTGGCCATAACTGCTGCTGCCTTGGCAATCCTGCCGTTCACCTCAGCATCAATGGAGAGCGAGCTGGAGATGGTGGACCCAAGGTATGTGTAGTTCTCAACAACTTCGAGGTTGTACCCATCGATGGCGATGGTGGGAGTGGAGTCTGCATCCTACCCCATGACGTTCGTCTTCTTCAAACTGATGGTCAGTCAAAACTCCTTGCAGGCGTGGGAGAGGCAACATACCAGCTGCTGCAGTCCATCTTCCGTGTGTGATGTCAAGGCTGCATCGTCGGCGAAGAGCAATTCATGGATGAGACCTCTGTGACTTCAGTCTTTTGCACGGAGACGAGCGATGTTGAACAGCTTGCCGTTAGCCTTGGTGTGGATGTACACTCCTTCACTGCAGTCCTTGAAGGCATACTGGAGGAGCATGGAGAAGAAGATGGCAAAGAGCGTCGGCGCAAGGACGCAGCCTTGCTTCACTCCACTGCTGACTGGGAAGGCCTCCGATGTTGCGCCGTTGAAGCACACTGTGCTGTGCATGTTCTCGTGGAACGACGTGATGACAGCGAGCAGTCGTGGGGGGCAGCCGATCTTCTCCAGGAGCCTGAAGAGTCCGCTCCGGCTGACCAGGTCAAACGCCTTCGTCAGGTCTATGAAGGCGATGTAGAGGGGCATCTGCTGCTCGCGACACTTCTCCTGCAGCTGGTGAGAAGATCATGTCTACAGTTGACCGGCCGGCTCGGAAGCCACACTGGGATTCTGGGTAGTGGCGGGAGGCTAGGGTCTGCAAGCCCACCAGGGCGACACGGGCGAAAGCCTTTCCGACGATGCTGACGAGGGAGATGCCCCGGTAGTTGTTGCAGTCTTCGTCATGAAAGGTGTCATTATGCAGTAAAATGGTTGGTGTCAAAAGGCGTCAGTATGCAGTATAGGGGTTGGTGTCAAAAGGCGTTAGTATGCAGTATAGGGGTTGGTGTCAAAATGCGTCATTATGCAGTAAAAGGGTTGGTGTCAAAAGGCGTCATTATGCAGCATAGGGGTTGGTGTCAAAAGGCGTCATTATGCAGTAAAAGGGTTGTTGTCAAATGGCTTCATTATACAGCAAAGAGTTAAACAACAGATTTTAATGATTGTGAGTTTACTTGTGAGGATTTTTGTTGAATTTATTGTTTATTTCTGCGTTCAGACGTGAATTTTGTGTGTTGGTAAGCTTACAGTATATTTCACTAATCAACTGGCTGATTTCTCCATTGTTTTCATATACAATTATGATTGTGATGCAGTAAAAATCACAAGACAGCTTTATTACTATATGTAATCAAGGGCCTTTTTTTCTTAACACCGTCCATCGATGAGTGTAACAGGTATACGATATGGTAAGGGTGATGGAATGTCGAACAGCAGCAGGTAAAATAAATTCAGCCACTGACAATTTGTACGTGAAAAAATATTACAAAAATTAATGTTTGAAGTATGATTTTTGTCCTTGGAGGTTTATTTTTCATGCATTCTTGACGGAGCCATCTCTTTGATTAAATAATGGATACTAGAGGTCAACAGTCTTTACACATTTTAGGATCTATTCATCCGGACGGAGAGAGAGAGAGAGAGAGAGAGAGAGAGAGAGAGAGAGAGAGAGAGAGAGATGAATAAGACAAAATGGAATAGGCCTAAATATGGAAATGCAAGCCTGAATAACAAATATGCATACATAAGGGCAGATATACTTCCTAAATGGAAAAGGAAAGTAGTTCCAAAAGCAATATCGCCACTGTGGCATCAAAAAGTGGTATCGAACTGTGTCGATACAAATTTTCTCCCACTGATATGTTTCAATATCTTATTATGACGTATATAATAAATCAAGTTAGTTTGCCTTAGTGCTCATGGTGACTGTTTACTATGTATGCATTTATTTATGTATGAGTATGTATATGGTATTTCTCTTCTGTATTCACTGTTACTTTCCATTTTTTACCGTATTCTTTACATTTGTTTTAATTGTACACTTAGTAATATACGAAAATAAATATTTCAACCAATCAAATAATCTACTTTAAGTGAATTATCTTCAATACGAATGCAACAAAATACGCTGAAATATTGAAAGAAGAGTCTAATGTAAGTCAGGTAGAGATTATTAAAAGCTTTCCAGGAATTTATGACCAGGTAAATATTAGTGCAAAGGTTAAGCTACTGTAACAAACATAAGATAAATGTTATTTGTATTTACGTATCCGTTTATAGCTTTGTTTGATGTTAGTAATGGGACTCGGCGTCGGGAGGGTAAATCTCAAACCGAGTAATTAGTTATTTCTAGGAGCAGAAGTCTTGATGTGCAGTACTCACAGATATTTTATGGTGAATGGGTTAGTTTCTTAAAATGGAATTCTCCAGATATTCTCACCTATAACTGTTTGGTTATTTGGGATATTAATATTGCTTTATATTAGGTAAAGGGGTTGTGTTTTGTAGTAGGTACAATGAAATACCAGTCTGCAATTTGGAATGTCATGCGAATGTAAAGCAAGAAAATAAACTGCAAGAGTGAAATTAGTGTCCAGTGAATGTGTGGTCATCAGTTAGCTGATTAGAAGAGAACTATTTGTGGTATTTGCGCATTTAAGAACTCTTCAGTTGACAAAGACGGCTCTCTTGAGGTACTTGAAAATAGGGGAAACATCGCCGGTAAGCCAGCTAACGCAAGTGTTCGATATTGCTTTTTCTTTATCGTATGTCGTTCCTCAGCTTAAAATATTTCAAGTTATCACTGATATTTTGAAAAAAGAAGAAAGATCAAACATTAGCAGTAGCTACAAGAATTCAATATAATCAGCAAGTTTAAAAATATAATTTTCATCATTAGAAAAATCACACGCTTTAGGATTATCCATGCGTATGTCCGCATCTATATCTCACCATAAAAAACAATGCGTATAATGCGGAAAATTCTCACTTTTCAGCCTGTTATAGTAAGATCATGTGATGTAAATGAAAGATCTAATTCCCAATTTCCGTGAAAAGAATTTTAGTATATACGTAAAGCCAATTTACTGCAAAACTACTCACCATTATTCTTTTAAGCAATTTCACAAGATATAGTGCGACAAATAAGTCACATAACGCATGTTATAAAAAAAGGGCACGCTCTGGTAGGAATTGCTTCGAAATATGTAGTTCATTTAGAACATTAATGAACTTTTCTACTGCAACGCTACCTCGCGTGCATTCCTTTTTCACCCATTTTACATTATCGTTGTGTCTCATTCAGATCGGATTCAGGCCAAGTTTGTTCCTTACAAACATAACAGAACAGAACAACAATTTTTAATTGGTTCATATTTTACTAACTAAATAACGTTGTACTCGTAACCATTATTCTGATAGTATCAGTCAGGTTAGATTGCGCCTGCTATCGTAAGTAAGATTAGGCGGCACTACCTGTGACTATTGATCAAGAGTGGCCAGCATTTATACCTGGCTTCCTCGGAAAAGTCCTTTCCGGTGGTTCAATAAACTGAACAGCTGTGCTCATCATCCACCTCCCAGCTGTGTAGGCAGACGGCAAGAGCAATGTGGACACTGCAAGGCATCAGTTCATGTACAGTAGGACCCGACTGTCATCCACTGCATCCGGACTGGTCTCCACATGTTTCTATATTGTCGTGCCACTGGGTTTAGACAGGCCTGCACTAGAGACTGACGGTGACTCTACGCAACCTTCCATCACAAATCCGCAACTCACGCGCAGGCCTTGACCTCACCTGCCCCCATCATATACGTTCCTAATGAGGAAATACGATGAACACAACCGCATAATCTCTAACACAGTCTTCCGCCTTCGAGACCACAAGAAGATATCTTGGATACACCTGCGGTCCAAGCACAGACACCTCACTGACTCTGAGTGACGAAGGCCATGAGAAGTGCAGAACGCTGGACTGATCACAGGTTGATGATCTCCATGTTCAATATCCGTATTCAGCCTTGCAGACGACCACAACGCAAAGGAGCACCCAGAAAGCTCAGTGTCTCCAAAGTGAAATAGGACAATGTGAAACTGGCTTTTCTTGAAGACTTATGCAATCAGTTAGAAACAATTGGTGCGAACGTCGAAGAAAAACTAGGCATCCTTCAGAGACTTTGTGTACTCGGCTGCGTCCAATACCCTCGGTCCCATGATAAATAAACATCAGGATTGCTTGGATGAGAACTATATTGCGATACGGACACTAGTGAACGAGAAACGTCGGCTCCATAAGGCCTGTTTAGACGGCAGCTGTTCGTCATCTAAGAAGGCAGCCTTTAACAACATCAAGAGGATTTTCAAATGTAAACTCAGAGAGTAGCAAGACACATTGTTTGATAGTTAACGTGGTTTCAGAAAAGATGTGGGACTACATGCATGGTGTCTGTAGCTCGTCAACTCCACACGAAATGCCAGGAACAGAATTACAACCAGTATATGACATTCTTCGACCTGATAAAAGAATTTGACACAGGCAGTTGTGAGGATCTCTTGAAGACCATGGCAAAATGTGGTCACTCCAGAGAAATTTATTGTAATTGTTCCGTAGTTACATGATGGCCTGCTCGCTTGCGTCGTGGACGACGGTGAGTAATCTGAACCATTCCCAGTCACAAATGGAGTCATGCAACTCTCTTCAGTATGATGTTGTCTACCATGTTTACAGATGCCTTCGGAGACTGTGACACTGGGGTTCACATGAGATTCTAGGCACCACTTCCACATCAGATACTAGGCATTTAAGCTCTTCAATCAGCGGAGACTACAGACGATGACAACATCACAGGAAGTGACTGTTCGTGATCTCCTATTTGCTGACGATTCTAAGTCTGACATGCAACGGAATATTGACCATTTCATTTTAGCTTGGCACAATTTCGGTCTCACGATCAGTGTTAAGAAGACAGTGATGATAATGCACCAGCCTGTTCCAGGAAAGTCTTTCATAGAGCCTACTATTATAGTAATTGTTCAAACAATCCAGGCAGTGGACAAAATCATCCACTTTGGCAGTACATGGTCACGTGCAGTCCACATCAATGAGGAAACCAAATCAGAATTGTCAAAGCAAGCGCGGCCTTTGACAGACTACTCATAAATATATAGAAGCACAGAGGCATCAGTCTGCAAACAAAACTGAAAGTGATCCATAAAGCGATTGTGTTATTGATCCTGCTGTATGTGGGTGAAACCTGAATGGTGTTCAGACGCCATGTCAAGAAGCTGAACCATTTTCACATACACTGCTACGGAAACTGATGAGGATAATATGGCACACTGGCTGGCGTTCTAAACATCCACAATTTGCTGATGAAATCACTGTTGTCACGTCACCAGGATGTTAGGAGAGTGACTAAAAATAATCTTGTATGGAAAGCTGACGGAGGGAAAGCAATATTGTGGAGGTCAGGAAAAACGCTTCAAAGACCCTCTCAAATTATCTTTGAAACATTTCACTATTGAACCTGAGTCTTGGGAAGATCATGTGCAGGATCGTTCCACCTGTCACAGTATCATCTACACTGAAGGTACAGAATATGAGCTGAGGAAAATTGTAGAGGCAGTGAAGAAACATTAGCATCGTAAATCGTGAAACTGCAGCACATCCTTTTTAGTTTAAACCAACCCCAAGCGGCGTATTCTGTCCAGTGTGCCACAGACAATTCATAGCATAAGTTGGCCTGATCGACCACTCGGGTGTTCACAAAATCCAAAGCAGTCAGCGACGACATGATCATCTTCTATTTCGAAGGAAGAACAAAAACAACAACAATTCTTATAGTACAATCGTCCTCGTCCTCGTTGTCCTTCTCCTCCTCCTCCTCATAATCATCATCATTTGACCTGGAGCAGAAATCTTGGTACTTAACATTGGTCGAATAAAATAAGTAGGGAAACATACCTGTATGAAATTTGCTAAAGTGGGTTTTAAAAACAAGCCTGTTCAAACTTGTTCTTCACTATTTTTGGCAAGACATGAGTTTTCTTGGCATATCTAGACCCATTTACTACATTAACATTTTGAATAGTCTAATATAGAAATATCTATTAAAATATACGTACCTTTCATTTTTAAATAATTCGCATTCAAACATATAACGAAATTCATCTCCAATACGTGCAATAAAAAGATCATAATATCGATGGTATATTTCAGCATTATCCTACCTTCTAATTTCCTTTCATAGTTTTTCATAGTTCATGATTACTTACACTCAATTTAGACAAAACTAATTAATCCTTTCGCCGTAATTTCGAATAAAACTTCAACTAAATCGATTATTGGGAAAGTCTATAAATTTGTCGTTTGAAGACGATTGACCTATGAGGCTTTCTAATGTTATCTGCATTGGACCTTTGTAGTATAATAATTGCTTTTCTTGTACCTCGTAAATTTTCAATAGTATTATAGTACAAAACATCGTTTTTATGGCTTGTGAATTTCCAATAGTATAATAGCACAAGCATCGTTGTTACGGCTTGTGAATCTCCAAAAGTATAATAGTACAAGCATCGTTTTTATGGATTGTGAATTTCCAATAGTATTATAATACCAACATCGATTTTTTATGACTTGTGAATTTCCAATAGTATAATAGCACAAATATCATTTTTATGGCTTGTGACTTTCCAATAGTATAATAGTACAAACGTCATTTTAACAACTCCCTGCTTTGACCATTAATGTTCGTATAATCCACAGGACATGTAATCAATGATGCGTTGCGAGATAACTTAAATTAAATGACTTCAATCTTTCTAAACTAATTCCAAACCTAATCATTCAAGCTTTAATAGTCATCTGCTAAAGGAGTGTACCTAATTCAGCGCAATGAATTACCTTTACATAGGCCGGTGACATTACTCATAAATTCATGATATAGTTTATTATTTGCATCAGTAGTCTTAAGACTCCAAAATTAGGTAAAACTGTTTAATCAAGCATATTTAGTTTAAGATCTACTGGCAGATCTAAATTTGTAATTCTCTGTTGAGATGAATCATTGGCTGCAATATGGAATTTCAAAGAAATTTAGCACAGTTTATATTTTCTTTCTGACTTACTGGTACATTTAAAAAGGTGTCATTATCGTCTAGTTATATCGGGTTAAACGAGAGTAATTCAAACTCATTTTATTTTATTTTCTTGTATATAAAATTGTACGAGTGTGAAAATGTTAATAACTTTCTTCTTTTTTCCTGTGGGCGTGGGGATGGGTTGGGGTGGGCTGAGCGGACTGACAATTTCCAGAAAATCGTTCGATCTTTTATTATAAATATTTCGTGGGGTTTTTTTTCATCCATCACTTATAAACAGAAATAATTAATCGTATTTTTGGGCAAAAATTCTCTGGGTTCCTTTCGCCAGGTTGTACTTTAATCTTGCTTTGTGGCCGTTAATGTCGAACCATGGATTACCATCGTCCTTACCGTCATGATAAGTGCGCTTTGATTTGAACGTATCCATCCACGGTGGTGGAAACATTTAAAATTTCACAAGATATTTAATTCAAATCTTCTGTCCTAATATTGGAACAATTTACTACGAAACTGCCAAGATCATTCTTCACTTTATCGACATGTCGATATTAAAATTAATACTTGAACCTTGTCCTCCTATCATTTGGGGATTCAAGTAAATCTTTCCTTCACTCTAAATATGTCTAGCGTCTGTAATACGAAAGTTCTCAACTGCGTTCTGCGTATCAGTACCCCTTCTTAATACAAACAGCTTAAAGTATAACTACCGTTCCTTATTACAAACATGTTAAAATATCACTAACCCCTGCTTAATACAAACAGCTTAATGTATCACTACCCCTCCTTAAGCTTAAAGTCTCCATTCTCTCCCAAACACAATTCCATATTGTGGTCGAACATGCAGAATTATCACTTCCAAGTTTTGAGCGTTTGTAACAAAAATAATTGCATCAATATGACCGCATGCTGAAATCGGCCGTCCAGTTAAATTGACACTGATCCACTGTATTTAGAATTTCGAATGCACTAAACTCCGAAATTGCAAATGATTCACAAAGTATTCTGTTTGACCCGAATTTTCAGTTCCAGAAAATGAGAATAAATGTACATGTTTCCAATAAGCAAAACATAGGAATCACTTAATTACATCAAACTAAACAAAAAAGACATTCCTTTGAATGAAGTCCAGCTAGAATCTAAATTGTTTAGTCAACAAAATGCAATAGTTGTTACTTAGAATTATATTTCAAAGCACACTTAACACAGTTTCAGAAAAGTGGAACTTGAGTTCGGATGTTCAGCCACTTTGGACTGAATTTGAATGTGGTTTGTACAGTGTACCCAGTTCAAGTAAATCAAAAACTTCTAATGCATCAAAAAAATGTATTGTGCTTAATCCTCCGATAACAAAATCACAAATGTTAACCGATTTCCGAATAATTAGGAACATACTGATAAACAATTGATCCTTAATATTTAACCAGGTTCATTTCCTGACCAATTTACATTTTGCCTAACATAAAATGGCTAAATCTCGCGCAAGCGGTGTTAAATAATTTTTTTTTTTTAATTTTCCTTTCATCTTATATTTATTGAGCAATCAAATTGTCGCTCGAAACTGAGTTATTTATTGTCGAAACGCTGATCGGTCCTTACATATGACCTCATATCGCCATAAGAAGTTATAAAGCTTATATTGACTCTAGGAACGACTGTATTTTCCGGTAACTAATATCTTCTCCCACACGATTGGTTCCAATTAGCAAAAGTAATATGTTTTGCTAGTCATTTTACATGGAGGGGGAAATCCCCACTATCCCACTACACCTCCGTTTGCTCAGCAAAAATGTCACCACCACCACCCTCCACGAAAAAGCGCATACTTGCCTAGAGCGTGTATATAAGCCTATAAAGTTGCAGTGTCAACAATAATTAAAGCAACTCTCAACAGTTATTTACCTGTTGGTGGTCTAAAGCGCTCGCCTTTACCGATCACTGCCATTTCACATCTGTCAAGCTGGGTTCGAGTCTCGGGCACGGCAAGTGTGGGTATGTGAGAAGCTGCCAGTAACTTTCCCTGGGTCGGTGGTTCTTACCCGGGTTTTCCTGAGTTCTTCTTCCACCAGTTTTGCTGGCCGCCATATGTAGCCTGTCTTGCGCTGTGAAGTAGCGTAAAACCCAAAACAACCTGTTGGTAAATTACGGTTTTATACGATATTTGATTGATGGGTGTTTAACCGAACATCAACACGTGATTGATTATGTTTTGCAGAGGAAATGGGAGATAACTAGCTTGCCCCTGATTCGAACCGGCTGTCTTCGGGTCGATGGTGTTACATGCATGCTAGCCAAAGCGATTCCCTTGAAGTTCAGAATTAAGGATTGCAATGGATCATATGCAGTTCGCTTCAGCCCAAAGATGACGCTGCTGCTTACAAAATAATGCATCGCGAGTGACGTTACAGACCTGTGGTATCAAGTTGCAGAATAACACGGTACCACCGTACTCGTGGATACAGGGTTAAATATTATTACGATAAGGTTTTATGTGTAAAAAGGGAAAATTTATATTTAAAATAAACATCAAAATATGTTTATTTCGGTCACCTGTTGCTGTTCTATTAGGCAAAATGAGTTGCCAGCTGAACTATAAAACAGAAGCAATATTGATAGAATACTGAGAAACGTAATTGAGCTTTCGAAAATGGAATGTGGCAAGCTCAACTCAAACGTATTTATAGGCGATTTTTGACAAAGGTAGCATAAAATCGACTCGTGTTTATACCAACATTATTAAACAACCCAAACATAAGACATACAGGAAATTAAAATTCAAGGCATGCAATACAAACATTGGAACACACAGAATAAACTAAGGGTCGTGCATATTAATATCTGATAAATTACGTGTCTAAAATACGAAGACACGCACATGTTAAGAACTGACAAATTACGTACATAAAGCCAGGAGCGCCAGCAGAATTATTAGTTTTGGGGTGGGGGTGGGACAAACATGTAATGGTCAGCTTTATTAAGTTTTACCTATGTAGGCCAAATCATGTTTAGAGGTGAAATCGAGGAGGGGGGGAGCAAATGTCCCTTACTGCCCCTACGTGTGGGCGCCCATCCATAAAACACCAAATCTCGTGGATACTAAGAATCAACAAATTACGTACATAAAATACTTGGACTCGTAGATACTAAGAATCGACAAATTACGTACATAAAATACTTGGACTCGTACATACTAAGAATCGACAAATTACGTACATAAAATACTAGGACTCGTAGATACTAAGAATCGACAAATTACGTACATAAAATACTAGGACTCGTGGATACTAAGAATCGACAAATTACGTACATAAAATACTAGGACTCGTGGATACTAAGAATCGACAAATTACGTACATAAAATACTAAGAGAATGACTTAGAGACAGCTACAGGTATGCACGAAGATGGACCAATTGATAAACTTATTAAGCCGTGAGAATGACTTGTAGATAGCTACATATATGCACCGAAATAGACCAGTTAATAAATGTCTTAAGCCGTGAGAATAATTTTGAGACAATTCTTCCCTGAAACTATTAGGAAGTGAGTTCCACAGTTTTGCACCAAAACATTTCAAAGAACGAAGACCATTCCTTCATGTGTTCACCCTGGGCAGTCCTACTGTTTCCCTGGGCGGTCCTAGTGTTTATTTCATATCTGATGGAGGAAGAATATATGCTGCATATAAGCTGAAGATTTCTTATTTATAATCTTTAAGGCATGGGTTGATAGTCTTCATAAATGAACCAAAGGGCACTCCCCTGGATTTTGTAGATCCTCTCCGTATTTATTTCTTGACATAAAATGCCATTCTACAGGACAATAGTTGGAGATGGACGTAATGAATCTATAGCAAATTGTTAGTTTTCTAGATCTACTTATATACTTGAATATCCCTTTAAGAACATTGTGTTATTTTTATGCCTTTTTACATAATTTTGATATGTGAGTATTCACAGTACATGGTAATTCATGAGTTTCACTTTTGTTTCTCATTTTAGGCTAATTTCGTGTAGGTCAAAGGAGATATCTTGATGCTAAGTCTAGAAGCTAATAGCAAAGATTTGAAACGACTCCGTTCAATCTGGTTCGAACGCTTTGACTAAAGTTGTGATATTTTCGTAAGTATATGATAAAGCATTGTCATCCACATTCGTACAAATACCACATTGTCACAAAATAAAACTTTAAAAAAAAAAAAAACCATGTTAAACAAAACTGGCCAGAGGACCGATCACTGTGGAGTTCCTAAATATATATCATGTAAGGTGCTGGCTGTTGTACCAGTCTTAACACATTGCTTCAAAGATCTAAGATAACATTCTATAAGGCGCAAAACATTTTCCAGTAACATTAGTTTAGCTCAGCAGGAATAAGTCTTGTGGAAAACAGCCAAAAGCTTTAGAAAGATCTATTAAGATTGCAGTTATGTATTTGTTCTCGTCATGAGCCTTGGACCAGTTCTATAAAACTTTTAGAAAAGCAGTTTGACCTCCATACCTCGATCTAAAAGCTGCTAAGTAAGGATAAAAGTGCTGATCAAAATAATCGACCTACTGACAGAAAATGGCAGTTTTCAGGAATTTTAGATTTGTTGGAAGAACACGTCTGGTCTATAGTTACCTTTCCAAGAGTTCTGTGCACTGTAGTACTGGAATCACCTGCTAGCTTGAGTTCATTTAAAACGGCAGAGATAAGAATATTTATTTACTAGCAGAGCGAAAACTAAGATCATAGATTTTGCCATTTTCAATAATTTTGGAAATATGCCATTAATATCGGTAGCTTTTTGAACTACGTGTGTTTGTCTAGAAACAAACTCTTCTCCCACTGAGAAAAATATTTCTTTGTGCGATAGAGTCTTTAGTAATATATTCTATTCTTGCATATGAGTCACTGATTACATTAGAATAAGTACTAATATATTTTTGCCACATTTACAGAAATATTTTTACAAATCACGCAAATCTCATCTCGATAAGTAATAAGGTTCCAGTTGTCAAATGGAATAGCATACATTAGCAAAAAAAGGCAAACTTTGTTGCTATGAAGTTTTTGGTTGGACAGAAATCTTTGATTTTGATTTTCCCTACATTCATTGCAAGAAAGTATGATCACACAGATATAATTTTCAAGTTAATTACTAGATTTCTCTATCTTCTATATACCGACCAATGTTTTTAATGAAACTATGTTTTATTCGTTACCAGATGTCCATTCACAGAGGTTGTAGATATGCATATCGTTGATGGCTGGCAATGCTTGCTTGCGAAAACTACCTAGATGTCATATGTTTCTTGTGGCATTTTTATTTTATTTTGGAAGATATTACGTAATTGGGCTTGATAAGAATATCAAATCATTTTACAGAATCTCGTGGAATAAGAAGCACGCACAACACAGTGAACGCTCATTTCACTGCCTTGCATACGTAGTTGTCACTTTTCTGCTGGCGACAAAACTGGTGGCGGAATTGCCACCGTAAACTTTTTATTTTTATATTTTGTGTTTAAGTTTGTTGTTGGTGGGGTTCTTTTGGTGCTCTACGACACAGCAACACAAATAGATTATTTAGTCCTGTGGCAATTGGAGTAAAGTGCCTTGCCTAATTACAAAATACGTTAGCTGACCCACTCTGAGCCAGTGGTAGGGTTAAAGTTTGTGCAAGTATAGCACGATGGTAATTGGCACCCGTTATGGCCTTTACACCAGTGATCAGAAAAACACATCGTAAATATTACGGTAGCCGCCATTGTATATGCATGTATTTTATTCATCAAGAGCGATCACTAATCGTGGTCTAGAAGTTACGCTGCACATGCATAGTTTTTCGTCGCTTCAAGATGGCGGAATCGTGTCAATTTTTTTTTTTTTTTACACATACGTCACAAAGCACTTGGTTTGCCTTAAGGTTTGCAAATTGCTTGATCGGAAACAATGCTCCGCAGAAAAATGTTATTGGGTAAACTTTTTGGTAAGCGATAGAAAAATAGGAAATTATTTATTGCAAAATCCATTTTCATATCATTCTTTGGAGTTCAGTACAAAAATACGTTTTTCTTCCAAATTTACTTATTGTTTATAATATTAGGTTTCAATTTAGTGTTATAAGAGCTGCATGACACACAATTCTCCCATCCACCATTTTGGGAACCAAAGAATTCACGCGGGTCTTAGTGTTTCTTAATAATCTCATAAAAGTGAACTCGACCACACCCTAGTCTAAACAGAATCTAAGGTTAGCATTCGGAATACTCTCATCTCTTTCAGATGCGAGTTGAATAATTTCGACTCTCGAAAAGAGAAGCGTAGAAAATCTTAATGATACATACTAAATTGGTAAGTTTTGGTGGGGTGAACATCCCGCTGGATGTGCGAAAAACAGATCCTAATAAATGAAAGGTGTTGAAAATAACACTCGAAGTTTCAACAATCAATAAAATAAATTCACAATGTGGTATCTTTATACTGAAAAACATTGCCTAGATAGAGGATCTCAGATGGGTAACGATTTAATATTGAATTTATGAAACGAGTTGAATAATGTCCAGCTTTTGCGAGCCTTGGCGAGCAAAAGCTGGACTTTATTTAACGAGTTTCATAAATTTAACATTAAATCAATACCCATTTGAGATTCATTTTATCAAATAGTTTTATTTCAGTAGAAATTATTTAGACAGAAGAATGAATAAGTTCGTTCATTCTGACAGACGCTGTACCTTTCATGTGTTGTGCGTAAAAATAGTCCCAAACAAAGTTGAAATAGTAAAAGTATATTATACATTTTTTATAACTATAAATCAAAGAATAAGCGTCCGTCCAAATAAACAGAACATTTTACAAAAGACAAAACATTTGTCAACACAAAATGCCCAGTGCGTGTGATGTCATATTGTTTGATACGGTACCGATTTGAGTTGGCCAACACAACACAGTGCCAGTGTTTACGTTGAAATTCCACATCACAACTTAACATTAGATTGTTGCGATATTTTTGTGAAAAGAAGATTACTGGATGCAGAAATACACATATTTACTGTAATGTATTTGTGACCGGATATATGCAGTATTTGATTTAGAAAATTAGATTGTACAGAAGACGTAAACAAATGTCTTTTTGAGTCGGACTTGCATCACATATTTACCGCGTAAATATGCTGTGGTTGGATAAAGTTCTGTCAGTTGGGGAGAACGGTTTATGTCTACATTCTTCTGTGAACAAAGGTGAGTTTATTTACTTCAGTAAGTTCACATTTAAACCAAGCTTGTATATAGGGTGGATTCCATGCTACAGGTATACTGCCCCTCCATCCCCCACCCCCACCCTTGCTATCATCTGAGCAATACCGGTAGTTTTACTTGTTGTTATTGTTCTTGTCTTGGGGGTTTTGCAATTTTTCATGTTATGATATGTTATACATGACATAACAAACCCCTGTGGGGGTAAATTGGTAATATTGAAACAGACGAGACCATTTTTCCCAATTCCCTTTCGCGAGTCGAATAAAAAAAATGGCGGCCAAAAATGTTCAATGAAAACAAATAATTCACCTATCGCCACTTGTCAATCACGTTGGATCAATTAACCAATCAGCGAGCGTAAATTAGACACACCTCCAGGCATTGCTTAAGTCCGCCATTTTCCTCCGACAAGCTGCTTGTAGCAACAATGCATTGGTTATGATAAGTATTTACAAATTTTGCAATGATTTGTTGATTTCTCGATCGATAACGGTGAAAAGAAGTCTTGTAATTCTGACAGTCAATATCCAGATCGTCTAAATGGAGAAATTAGATGTATTCCTTTCCCGAAACATAGGCGAAACTTCGATGGATAACGACTTGTCGCGTGTACGATCAGCTGAATAAAGACACAATTGATGGCAATTACAACGTGTTTGTTTGCATAATTGTATGTCCCGTTGATAGCTTGAAAAAAAAAGAATTTGAAATTGAAAAATATATATGCAAAAAAATTAACGTTTCAAGAATATAGGTGGAGAACCCCCTAACTTTTGGGCTTTGGTATATATTATTTATTCTTGTATAGGAAGCACTGAACCCAAGGCTGCATTATTTTAAAGTTTGAAAATTTACACTTTAATGTTGGCTTTTCCCAAAATTAATGATTTATCGTCTCGATCTTTCAGACACTAGTGTGACGCTTTACTTTCTCACTGGGTTGAAGGAAGGATGGGGATACAAAAATGTAATTCGTAATAAAGAAATGCAAAATAAAGGTTTCAAATAATTATCTTCCGATATATTAAGCATGCATTTACATGTTTACATAAACATACATCATTGATCAAAATTCCTTCTGACGAACATAGCAGACCTTAAAATTATTATGTACGACAGTATCCTTCTAAACAGTAATTATTTACGATTTTGTTATTAATTTTTAATTCATATACTTCCAAGGCAGCATAAACATAAGTCAGATAAAATTAACAAGGATAACATTATCTGCTAAATACATCAGCATCTTTTGGAGCAAGTTTCCTTTCATATGAATAAATTCTTAAACAGCTTTACAATTGATTGTTATTATTTACTGAAATAAAACACTTAGGTTATTAATGTACGAACTTGAACTACATATATAAATCTTGTCTACTGCAGTATAATTAATGCAACTTTGTAATTTTATATTTTTAAGAATAATACAAATCACATTAAATAAACATATCACTTAAACTGAACATATTTCTTTGCCAAACACTGCATGTTCGTCGGAGGATAAGTCACGTGATTTGGTAGGTGGAACGATCTATCGTCTGGCGTAAGGTCAATTCCAGAAGGCGGGGTTAAACAAGTTTTCCCACGTTCGCAGCCAATCAGTAAAGAGAATACTGCACAATAATTTCATGGGCTTATTTGGACCAATCAGAATCACATAGACTGCACACACTATAGGCAAAGTGTACTGACTATGTGATAAATTGCTGTTTTTGATGACAGGTCATATTGCAATTGTGACGTTAGTGTTATTGTGACGCAAAAGCAACCACGCGCTTGACGACAGTTCAAAATGGCCATTATTTAAACCCGAAGTTTTTTCTAGCATGCGATGGAAAAAGCATAAGTCATTCCAATTGTCGCAAGGTTCAACTGGAACATCTAGTGGATTTTATACAAAATTTCCTCGTGGATATTCTTCGATGGAGTAAAAGAGCGTAAAAGGGGGGAAATCGCCAAAAATGGCTGAGAACTCAGTCAGACGCTAAATTTCCACATATGACATAGAACCATGTCAAATGTATAAATATACCTTTCTGGAATTATTTGCACTAGTTCATTAAAAAGAAAAATCCAAAAAGACATATATCTACAGCTTTACAAAAGAAACTTCAGAATGCTTTATCCAGTAATAAGTCATCTCGGTTGAAAAGCACTTAAGGAACACTGTACTGGGTTTTTTTATGTGCACATGGTGCTGTTAAAATAATAAGAATGTATATGCTATATATAGTATTTTTCAATTCATGGCGGAAGAGCTCGGATGTGTTTTGATTTTGGTTAGGTGATGAACTCACTGCAAATAACGTCATGTACACACCACACGCCATCAACGCGTTCATTACAGGTGACTCAACTGAAATGACTTATACTTGCCCAAAACGTTCGCAATTTTTTTTTCTCTTCATGAACTCATTAAAGAACTTTCTTTGACTGAACTTGTACAAAAAATTCAAGAATGGTACCATTTTTTTTATATGATTCTAATTTGCTTTGCGTGCTTTAGTATGTGTCTGAGTTCTCCGTCGTTTTCCGACGATTTCCCCTTTTTATGCCGAGGGTGTTCGATGATTCAACCATAGTCTAGTCGCGGAAGTTAAACTGAGCAAGCTCGGTTCACCCGATGACAGAATCCATATATGTAATTTTTATTAGCTTCAAGCGGAGTCGATTATAATTTTTAAATCAAAAAATCTTTTTCCCCGTTTGAGAGAAAATGCAACACAACGTTTGACATATCTTTTAATTAATAAAGCACGCTGTTCGCCTTAACGTTTACGATTTATATTTTCGGAAATAGGTACTCTTCGGAAACATATTACTCAGCAAACCATCTCATTTAAGATAGGACAATTTGAATTTATTTCATGATAATTAAATTTTTATATCATCCTGTAAGTTCAATACAAAACATACAACGTTTAACATCCAAGTTTCTTCACTGCATTTTTATGTCTGTTTTCAAATTTAGTATTCAAAAAGTTGCAAAATACTCTTTTCGTATATGGATTTTTGTATTTAAAACGAGTCAAGATCGGTTCTGATTTATACAGTGGAGATACACCAGCACGGGATGCAGGCTGGACACTGCCTTCCGCGAATCCTTGGAGCGGAGATAACCGTCCTTTATGGTGCATATTTGTTTTTAAACAAACAAACTGGAGGTTTATCTGTTGGAAAACATACATTGAAAAGTTTGGTTTGCTCTAGAAATTTCAGGAATATTTGACGATTGTAATGTGACAACTTTGATTGTGTTTACACTGAGCAAACTCGCTGACTGTATGATATTATGTTTTCACAATGTCAAACAAATTATCCGTCCGCAAGCAATTACATCATGAATTTACATTCCATGAAAGAACTTATCAGAAGCTCACCGGCATCATGTATTTGCATGGTTAGTGTTACGGGGGTAAAATGAAACAGATGCAGTTTTGTATAATCTTCACAAACTTATTATTGTATATATATATATATATATATATATATATATATATATATAGTATATATATATATATATATATATATATATATATATACATATATATATATATATATATATATATATATATATATATATATATATATATATATATATATAACTCTCCATCTCCATGTTCCTACGATTTCATTAACTTCCACGATGTGTCATACTGTAGCATTTGATATACTTCTTTTGAGTTTCTGGGTGTCAGTCATGAATCTGTTACTGATTAAATGTAACGAGTACTCAACACACACACACACACACACACACACACACACACACACAAACACACGCACGCACACACACACACACACACACACACATATTGATCTGTCCGCAGTTTATTTTGCAAAACAAGTATTATTACTCCACCTTTTAGCTATCAGATCCCACGATTACAAGTAAAACAATCTGGCTTTAGTCCAGAAATGTATAAACTGCTGGATAAATCTAATCTAAATGACAATGTAGAATCGTACAATCTTAAAAGTCGATTCCCTGTTAAGAAATCTGAATGGAAAAATATTTTAAGTCCGTTTTTTATGAAAAAGATTTGAAATGTATACTTTATGAAGATATTTCCCCGAGATGATTCCAGCAGTTATTGATTGATGCAGTATGATTCTCTCTCTACAGTGGCGCAGCAAGAAATCCTGTTCCGCGCATATTTCTGGGTCCGCCTCCCAATAACAAAACAAAAAGTAATTACTTGATGGGATTTTGGGCCCCCGATGGTATTACCACCTTCGTCCCCACCCCCCAGCAGTTGTGGGGGTTGCATTGGGGTTGCCACGCCACTTATAGTCTCTGTAATATAGGAAGTAGGAAACAAAATGGCAGGATCTCTTGACTGATCGTTGCCAATACTATTGATAAACTTATTTTTATCAATGGAATAAGCTGCTTGTACTGTTACGACCCTGTAGTTAAATTACACATGTGTTAAAATTTAAATTCTTCTAATTCTTTGTTTCATTTTTTTTTTTATACCACTAAATGTTATTATTATTATGGTGATGATTATGTTAGCAAGGTCTAATAGTTTGTTAGAAACATGTATTTATTTAAAACGTAAATGTGACTCGTGTAAGCACGATTTTTGTATGACGGGTTTTGCGTAGCAAGTAAACATTCAGCAGTAGGTGTGTAAATGATTGGCTGATACTTGTTTAGGCTTTCGTAATGTCCAGATGGATTGCGAAATCACACGTGTTCTTCGTGCATGTGTACATGTAATGACGCATTAGCTTGTTTTAAATGCTCAGTTACCTGTAAGAAATATTTAGTCATAGAGTCATGGTCAGAGTCGTAATCGTAGTCAGTCGTGGTTCAGAGTCATATCATAACATCTTACAGAGTTTATAATACCTTAAGAAAGGTATTTCTGTGCTGGAAAGAGTTGCGCATTCGTACGAGGAACAACATGTGTGTTGTTAGTGGTGGTAGCTGTATTTCATCTACTTTCTAAATAATTATTTTCCCTGGAGAACAACACTACTGGCTTTGGACAAAGACATTTGATGAAATTATTTCTAAATCGGAACAGAACAATACAAATTGTGCTTTACAGTGAAAATTCTGGACATTTTGTGTTAGCCTTCGTCTGACGTCATCGTCCGCCATCTTGGATCGGAACTGAGATTCAGACTGTATCAATTTAGAACTGTTTATTCACAGGACTTATGTTTTCACAATTTTAGGTCATATTTTTGGATCTTCTTCGTAAATCGTAAGTCTTGTTTCACATATTTACCTTTTCTCCGTGTTTTCTAGGGAAATAAATTAATTTTTGTTAAAATTTACAAAGCTTGTTGTCTTCACTCTTTCTTTGTGTTACTTTGAACGAGCCGATACGTAACATAAAGAAATTGGGGGCTCGTCCGGGATTGGATATATGAAATTGGCTGATGTATGAAATTGGCTAAAAATTGAAATTTAAATTCCCCTAGTTCAAATCCCATTTTATTTGAAATTTTAGTGAAAACAACAGGCTTTCTTTCACAGTGTCAAAAATGGAGAGAATTCTTCTTCAATTTGAAACAATTGTTGAGAATTCGAAATGTCCAAGGGAGAATTGGACTCAATTATTGCAGAGTGTACTTTGTGGACAGGCCAAAGATATATATATGTCCCTGTCAGTACAGCAAAGATCTGAGTATGATTTGGTTAAGGAATGCATTTTGAAGGGTTATGTATCAGTCCCTGAGACTTTTCGGCAAAAGTTCAGAAACTATAGGAAAGATGCTATGCAAACTTATGTTGAATTTGCTAGAGAAAAAGAACAGTTGTTCAAGAGTTGGTGCTTGTCTGAGAAGATTGAACATGATTATGAAAGTCTCGAACAACTGATATTATTCGAAGAGTTTAAAAACCGTATTCCTAGTGATGTCAAAAATCACCTTGAAGAGCATAAGTTTGAAACCTTGGAAAAAGCTGCTATTGCTGCTGATGAGTATTCCTTAACTCATAAAGTTCCTGCTGTAAGCAAACCTTTCACTCAGCAGTCTACTGATATTAAGGTGTTTCAATCAAAGACGACTCTCAGTGAAACTCAATCTGGCACAGATTCTAAAAATCAAGCCTCTGAGAGACTTGATTCAAAATCCTTTTCTCTACCTACGTGTACCTATTGCCAAGAAAAAGGACACGTCATTTCTGATTGCTTCAAATTGAAATATAGGCATCAGAATCAAGATAGACCTATCCCAAGTGCTCTTATTGCTAAGAGGTCAAGGTCACGGTCATGTATTGAAAACAATACATTTGTTGGGTTTGAAAAACCTCAGTCTGATTGTGTCATGGAGAATTTTGAACCATTCATGTTGAAGGGTTCTATATCACTCTTGGGTGATTTGGCCAATCCTATCCCTATTAAAATTTTAAGGGATACAGGCGCTTCGCAGAGTGTTTTAGTTTCAGGCATTTTGCCTTCTTCTGAGAAGACCTGTTCTAATGAGTGTGTTCTCATTCAGGGAGTAGAGTGCGGCTTTGTTAATGTTCCTCTCCATTCTGTTAATTTGTCATCAGACTTAGTTTCAGGACCTGTGACAGTCGGTGTAGTGTTTACTTTACCCGTTGGGGGCATTCATTTGTTGCTAGGCAATGACTTAGCTGGAGACAAGGTTGTGGTTAATCCACTTGTAACTGACAAGCCTTCTTTGGATCAGAAAGTTGATCCTGTTGAAAAAGAAATCCCTGATTTATTCCCAGCTTGTGCAGTTACCAGAGCTATGTCAAAGAAAGCTCTTGAGAATGATTTTGATAACGAATGTATTCCTTTAGCTGACACATGTATTGGTCAGGCTTTTGATGAGGTCACTTTCACTTCTAATTTGGATCAGTCAAAAGGTATTGATCATAGTGATCCTCTTTTGAATACTCATTCTCTTTTATCTGATCAGGGTGATAAACGACAATTACTTGTCGTCGAACAGGAGAAGGATCCTGAGATCTCCTGTTTGTTTCAGCGGGCCGTTAGTGAAACTGAAACAACTGAAGTACCTGTCTGTTACTTCATTAAAAATGGAGTCCTTATGAGAAAATGGAGACCTCCTGAGGTACCTGCTAGTGACGAATGGTCAGTAAAATATCAGATTGTGGTTCCGAAACCTTACAGACAGGAAATACTTAGTTTTGCCCATGAAACTCCTATGGCTGGTCATTTAGGGATAAATAAAACGTATCACAAGATCTTGACTCACTTCTATTGGCCAAAAATCAAAAGTGATGTGTGCAAGTTTTGTAGGTCTTGTCATACTTGTCAAATTGTAGGAAAACCAAATCAAAAGATACCTAAAGCTCATCTACAACCAATTCCTGCATTTGACGAACCGTTCAGTAGAAGTATGGGAGATTGTGTTAGTCCCTTACCAAAGACCAAGTCAGGTAACCAAAATTTGTTGACCATCAAGTGTGTGTCAACAAGTTTTCCAGAGGTAATTCCTTTGAGGAATTTTGCTCAATTTGGCCTTCTCAAATTTGTTCAATCTGGTCAAAGGTCAAATTTCAAGTCTGGTATGTTCCAGCTTGTTACACTTGAATTTGGCATTCAGCAGTTCAAGTCAAAAGTGAAGCTATGGTTTCACCAAAGTGTACTGGAGAGAATTTATAAGTCCTGTAATAAAGTCCATTCTCTCTTGCTCATTCTGCAGAATTTTCTTCAATTAAGATTTTATGGCCCTTACAAAGTAAAGAAGAAAATGAATGAGTTAAATTATAATATTAGTACTCAAGTCTAAGTAAATTAATGGAGTACTATTTTTTTAAAAGAAATAGCCAAGTAAATAATGAAATTAATTTAGTTGTACCTGTCCCACCAACTGAGGATTTGAATGAAGGAATTCAGTCGGATTCTACTAATCTTGGAACAACAAGTCTTCGGAATTCGGAAGTTATGGAAAATCTGGACCAGAAACTTTCTCATTTACAAAATCAAGAAAAAAGTGAACTTAAACAATTATTGTCTGAATATGAGCACTTGTTTCCAGATGTGCCTACAAGGACAAACAAAATTTTTCACGACGTTGAAATAGTAGATTCGAAACCCATGAAACAACACCCATACAGGATGAATCCTTTTAAACAGGAATACATCAAAAAAGAGATTCAGTATTTACTGGAAAATGATTTTATAGAGCCCAGTAAGAGTGATTGGAGTTCACCGTGCATTCTTGTTCCGAAACCGGATAAAACTTTCCGAATGTGTACGGATTATAGGAAGGTGAACAGTGTGACTAAAACAGACTCATTCCCATTGCCAAGAATCGACGATTGTATCGACAAAATTGGAAATGCCAAATACGTCACTAAATTCGACCTTCTGAAGGGTTTTTGGCAAATTCCATTAACGGAAAGAGCAAAAGATATTTCGGCATTTGTGACTCCAGATGGACTCTACCAGTACAAAGTAATGCCATTTGGGATGAAGGGTTCTCCAAGTACTTTTCAACGCCTTATGAATATGATTACTTCTGGTCTAGACAATTGTGATGCCTATATTGATGATGTCATCATCTACAACAACACCTGGAAAGAACATCTAGCCACGATTCGGAAGTTCTTCGACAGACTCACGGATGCAAATTTGACTATTAATTTATCTAAAAGTGAGTTCTGCCGTGTGTGTGTTACTTTTCTAGGACATATTGTGGGACATGGTCAAATTAAACCTATAGATGCTAAGGTCAAGGCTATTTCTGAATTTCCTGTGCCCGTCAGTAAAAAACAGCTGATGCGACTTTTGGGTATGGCCGGGTACTATCGCAAATTTTGTTCTAATTTTTCTGATATTGTTGAACCTCTGACAAACTTGCTGAGAAAGAAAAACAAGTTTCTTTGGACTGAAAAATGTCAAGAGGCTTTCGATAGGTTAAAAGCCATACTTAAAAATGCACCAGTTTTAAAAGCTCCAGATTTCAGTCAACCATTCAAACTTTCTGTGGATGCAAGTGATGTTGGGGTTGGAGCAGTTTTGCTTCAAGATGACAAAAATGGTGTTGAACACCCAGTGTGTTACTTCTCTAAGAAATTAAATAAACACCAAAGAAACTACTCAACAATCGAGAAGGAATGCTTGGCTTTAATACTGGCATTACAGCATTTTGAAGTTTATATCAGCTCAACTCCTTCTCCGGTTGTTGTGTTTAGTGATCACAACCCCCTTACTTTCATCAGCAGAATGAAAAATAAGAATCAAAGACTATTGAGATGGAGTTTATTTTTGCAAGAGTACAATCTTGACATCAGGCACATTAAAGGAAAAGATATTTTAATTGCAGATGCACTTTCCCGTGTATAGAAATGTCATTTTCATATACACCTTTCTGTAGACTCATAAGAGTTCTTCTTATGTAATTTTATTTTACCTCGTGTATAATTTACATCTGGTAAAAAAGAAAGCTTTATTACATAAATCTTTCTTTTTTCTTTATGGGGGAAAGTGTTATGACCCTGTAGTTAAATTACATATGTGTTAAAATTTAAATTCTTCTAAATCTTTGTTTCATTTTTATTTTATTTTTATACCACTAAATGTTATTATTATTATTATTATGATGATTATGTTTGCATGGGTCTAATAGTTTGTTAGAAACATCGTATTTATTTAAAACGTAAATGTGACTCGTGTAAGCACGATTTTTGTATGACGGGTTTTGCGTAGCAAGTAAACATTCAGCAGTAGGTGTGTAAATGATTGGCTGATACTTGTTTAGGCTTTCGTAATGTCCAGATGGATTGCGAAATCACACGTGTTCTTCGTGCATGTGTACATGTAATGACGCATTAGCTTGTTTTAAATGCTCAGTTACCTGTAAGAAATATTTAGTCATAGAGTCATGGTCAGAGTCGTAATCGTAGTCAGTCGTGGTTCAGAGTCACATCATAACATCTTACAGAGTTTATAATACCTTAAGAAAGGTATTTCTGTGCTGGAAAGAGTTGCGCATTCGTACAAGGAACAACATGTGTGTTGTTAGTGGTGGTAGCTGTATTTCATCTACTTTCTAAATAATTATTTTCCCTGGAGAACGACACTACTGGCTTTGGACAAAGACATTTGATGAAATTATTTCTAAATCGGAACAGAACAATATGAATTGTGCTTTACAGTGAAAATTCTGGACATTCTGTGTTAGCTTTCGTCTGACGTCATCATCCGCCATCTTGGATCGGAACTGAGATTCAGACTGTATCAATTTAGAACTGTTTATTCACAGGACTTGTGTGTTTTCACAA